>SNQJ01S0000795.1:222742-238029 GCA_010110895.2 Picea sitchensis | reverse complement strand
ACACTATTATATCCTATAGAAACCTTGGATTTATTATAATCACTTATAACCTAATTCATAACTTAAACATAACACCTAGACCTAATAATAATACAAAATCATATTAACACATAATTTAACCCCATTATAGAAAATTTCTAAAACCCTTAGCTTATATATATATATATATATAACATTTAATTTTACACTACTATATCCTATAGAAACCCTAGTTTTATTATAGTCACTTAAAACCTAATTCTTAAATTAAACATAATACCTAGACCTAATAATAATACAATAATCATATTAAAAACATAATTTAACTCTATTGTATCATATTAAACTCATTTAAGAAACCCTAGAACTATTAATAATCAATAAAAATCAATCTAATTCTAACGCTAGGCCTTTATATTTATAAACTCAACACTAATAAATTCTCTTAAAACCCTAGACTTATATATACTATTATCAAAAATCTAGAATTATGAAATATTATTAATTATCATCATTTTATTAATTCTAATTGATTTTAATTTTGTTTTAGTTCTAAAAATAGGGTTTTACAGATAACTGACCTGATTATAATCTCAAACTGTCCTGCATCTACTATTAATTGACCAAGATCAACAAGCTTTGAAATTGACGATTAGTCGTGATGATGAATCCCAATTTGGATTCGAAACGTCGATGACAATAATGACACCAACTGTGGATTATCCGACAAATAACTTCGAAACTCCTGACCACAGAAATCTAAAAACAAAAACATTTTGTAAATGCATGGATTCATGCTGAAATAACAATAAACATATACATGCAACACGTGCAGAAAACACCCATAAATATAAAGACAGTTATAAACCACACATGGATAAACCCATAAAATAAACACGTAAATAATAATGCAACATGTAAATTTATCACACAATTGACACTTATCTTGGTAAGAATATCACTAATTGTGTGTAGGCCTTCCATGAACCTCCCAGCGTTAGACCACACTTCTCATCACTCTCAGCAGTGGGTCACCCCCGAGCTGGGACTAAACTCCACTCAGGTAAAGGGATTCCTAGCCAAGCTAATGGTTCATAGACAATAGGAAATACTCTGTCATAGGTGCCCACTCAAACTAACAGCCTACAGTCCCTGATTCCCCACATGCTTGTCCCACCCTAGGAAGTTTTCCCCTTCTCTGCTCAACAGTCCTTCGACTGCCCCACTTCCTTTTCAGGCTTCAACAACAGGCCAGACAGGAAGTCTAAGAGCCCTTTAGCTACATTTTAGCACCTTCAGGAAATCAATTCCCAACAATTCTCTCACCCATAGAGGAATTTCTCACGGGCCTGACAACCTGCCTCTTCAATATCCCACGAGCCTGACAACCCGCTTCTTCATTCCATCTCCCCAAATAACCAGCTACAGAAACAAGTATAGCTATGGATAGAGGATCATGTACAATGACCTGAAGGTACGAAAGATAGCTCAAAGAGTGTGTGAATGCTCATGGATGATTAACTGCATGACTAAATGATGGGAAGAATGATGGAAAGAATGATGGGAAATGAACTAAGTCCCCACAATATGTATGCATGTCCCCAACTTGACACTTGTTATGTTGGGAGCTACTTTGGCCCACTTGTCCCCATATTTAGAACTTAGGATAAAATAATTATGCGAAGTTTATGATTTAATAAATATTAATATAATATTCCTTTTTGGCTTAAGCTCCCTGGATTAGCCCCTTTTCCTTAACTTTTAGCCCCCACCCTTTCCCTAACTAGTGGAGTTTAGTCCCCCATCTCTTTTATCGTGGTCGGTCTACGCGCAACGACGTATTTTATATTAATGATGAGACATATACAAAATAGGCGCACTTGGATTTAACATCTAGGCTCTCTGTCCTAATAATCATAAAACTGGCTCACCAGCCTATAAAACACAACATATACACAAGGATCCTTGGCCTCAAGGTCATGTGCACTTAAGTTGCTGCGCGCAGTATTTTGGAATGTGCACACTTCCTCATTTTACTATGTAGTACATGTGCGCACTATGCCATGAAAGATGCATACAAAAATGATATCAAACAACTCACCAACTTAAGTACATTTTTATTTACATTACAATTGGGTTCGGCCTAAGGATATTACAATCTCCTCCCCTTATTTATGCATTGTCCTTAGTGCATTATGTACTCATACACAACAAAATTTCAAAAAACCTCAAAAAGATGTGGGTATTTTACCCACATTGCATCCTCATGCTCCCAAGTAGCATCGTCAGGACCGTACCAGGTCCATTAGGCCTTTACAAGCCCTATGGATCGATTCCAAAGCTGTTTGATTTTTTGGTCCATAATGCATACCAGATGGACTTGGAAAGCGCCTTTTTTCTCCACCTGAATCACATTCCAATTAATAACATGATTAACATCATGTTTATATTTCTTGAGCAATGATACATGGAATACATTATGAATAGACATAGATGCAGGAAATGCAACCATATAAGCTACTGGACCAATCCTCTCTAGGATTTCAAATGGCTCATAATAGCGAGCTGCCAACTTTGAACAATTTCCCAACTTCAACGAACTTCTGTTGGATTTCACTTTCAAAAATACATGATCTCCCACTTTAAATTCCTTGTGAGTTCTTCCCTTATCAACATAGATATTTTGCTTGTCTTGGGCAACCTTTAAATTTTTCTTTATTTTTATCATTTGCTCCTCCATTTCCCTAAACAAATCTAGCCCAACCACTGCTCTATCTGCTGGGTTATCCCATCTTACTGGTGTGTTGCACTTTCTACCATAAATTTTTTCAAATGGGCTCATCTTTAGAGATGTTTGGTACCCATTGTTATAAGAAAAATCTACCAAGTTTCGGTAGTCTTATTATTTTGATGGTTTATCCATCGCATACATTCTCAACATATATTTAATCACTTGATTCACCCTCTCTATTTTTCCATCTGATTTTAGATGATAAGCTGTACTAAAATTCAAATTTGTTCCAAATCCATTAAATAATCCCTTCCAAAATTTGGAGGTAAATTTTGGATCTCTGTCAGACACAATTGTCTTGGGTATGCCATGCAATCGAGCAATTTCTTTCATATAAACATCAACAATGTTGGCTGCCTTGTGAGTAAGATTAACTGGAATAAAAGTGGCATCTTTAGTAAGCTTATCCACCACTACCATGATAGAATCATGTTGCTTGTTTGTTATGGGTAGTTTGGTGATGAAATCCATTGTTACAACTTCCCATTTTCACTCAGGAATGGGCAATGGTTGTAGAAAACTAGCTAGGTGTCTATGCTGAGCCTTTACCTTTTGACATTCCAAACGTTTGGCAATAAAATCTGCAACTTCTTTCTTCCTTCCTGGCCAATAATATTGTCTCTTAATAATTGCAATAGTTTTCTGATAACCTGGGTGCCCAACATAAGGTACATTATGCATTTCTTTCAATATCATATTTTTCAATTCTTGAGAATTTGGTACATAAATTCTTCCCCTGTATATGATAATTTCATCATTATCTAGCTTGTATTCTTCAATTTTCTGCTGTAATTTACCTTGCTATAATTTTGCCACTAATTCCTTGTATTGCAAATCTAAACTTGCAGCCTCCAAATTTTTTTCTTTCAAATCTGATTGGTACATGATAATGGTTGTAGAATGCATTTCATGCACTCTTCTTCTAAGTGCATCAACCACTTTGTTCTCTTTCCCCTTGATATTCTTTATATCAAAGTCATATTCACTTAGATATTCTAACCATTTTCTTTGCCTAGCATTTAGAGTTGGTTGATCAAATACATATTTTAGACCATTATGGTCTATTCTTAGCTCAAGCCTTTTCCCCATGAGGTAGTGTCTCCATTTCCTTAAGGCATGCACTATGACCGCCAACTCCAAATCATGAGTGGCATAATATCTTTCATGATCCTTCAACTTCCTTGATTCGCAACATATAACAAACCCATTTTGACCGAGGACTCCACCAAGTCCTTCTTTACATGCACCTATGCATACAATGAAGTCTTCATTTGGGTCTTCAATCCTTAGTATTGGAGCACTTGTTAATAATTGTTTCAAGTGTTGGAAACTCTTTTCACAATCCAATGTCCACTGAAACTTCACACCCCTCTTTTGCAAGGAAGTGATTGGGTGTGCAATTTTGGAGAACCCTTCAATAAATCTCCTATAGTAGCGTGCAATGCCCATGAATGATCTGAACTCTATCACATTCTTTGGTGATGACCATTCTCTAATGGATTCTATCTTCTCAGGATCCACTGTTATCCCATCCTTTGAAATTATATGTCCCAAATAATGAATTTGCTTCTGATAAAATGAGCACTTGCTCAATTTGGCATACAACTGATTCTCCCTTATTACTTGCAACACCATCCTCAAGTGATGCTCATGCTCCTCTTCTGACTTGGAATATATAAGAATGTCATCTAGAAAGACAATGACAAACTTGTCTAAATATTCTCGGAAAACACCATTCATTAAACACATGAAAACAACTGGTGCATTTGACAACCCAAATGGCACCACTGTGAAATAATGATGACCATACCTTGTCTTGAAGGAGGTATTGTTGATATCTTCCTCTTTAATCCTTATCTGATGCTATCATGACTTGAGATATATCTTTGAAAATATCTTTGCATCCTTCAATTGATCAAAGAGGTCATCAATCCTAGGCAGATGATACTTGTTCTTTACAATCACTTTATTCAATTGTATAAAATCAATGCACAATCTTAATGCCCACCCAAGGGTGACACACTTGGGCATATATACCCCTTATTCAGAAGTTCATCAAGATGCATTTGCAACTCCTTTAACTCTAGTGTGCTCATTCTGTAAGGATTCTTTGACACTAGAGCTGCTCCAGGCATTAAATTTATAAAGAAATAAATATCTCTTTTTGGGGGTAGTCCTGGTACTTCCTTGAACACATATTCAAACTCTTCCAGGACTGCATGATCTTCCAAATTTGGCACCTTATCATTAGGTGTCTCTTCCATATGAGCTGCAAATAATTGACACCCTTTTCTATAACATTTCTTCAGCTGCAATGATGAAATTTCTTTGATGTCTATTTCCCTGGGAATTCCCTTCCTCTCCTTAGGCTCCCTTCCTCATCCTAGCAAGTAAATGCCTTCTTATGATAGTGTAAGATAACATTATGTTGGTCCAACTAATCCATCCCAATTAGACAGCCATAGGAACCTAAAGGAAAGATGTTCAAATTTTCCTTAGTGCTCAGTCCATTCATGTTCATAAGACATGACTTAACCATCTCATTAACTTTTCTTTTGTCTCTGGTAGCCAGCTGCACCAACCAAAATTTTCCATGCTTACTTCTTGGAAAATGCAAACTTTCCACCATCTTAGGATCTATATAACTATGACTCGCTCCTGAATCGATTAAAATAGAAATGGTTTAGTTGTTGATCATACCTTCCACCTCAATCATATGTGACTGATACTCTTCTTTCTTGTTATCCAGGGCTACATAGATCCTTCGTACATTTCTTCCTATGTCCTCCATTATTTCATCTTGTTTTACATTGTGAACAATCCTCACTTTTTCACCTCTGTGAGGTAAATCTATGAACATATGATCTCCTTTACAACCCCAACATTGTATAGGTGGTTGCCTTGGCCTTTGACCTCCTGTCTCAATTATTCTGGGTTCTCTAGAAGTTGGTTGTCCCTGAGTATTATTTTTGAAGAATGGTGGTTTAGATCCCTTCTTCCTCTGATCCACCTTGAGTTTCTTTTTTCCTTCCCAAGATTTTTGTAAAGTTGGCCTTGATTTTTACTGATCATATAGGAATTTAGATCGCCTTATGGTCTCCTCCAATGTCTTGGGATCATCATACAATATTTTGTCACTGATAAATGATGGAAATCCACTCAAATACCTTTAAATCTTAACTGGCCCATCCTTGATGAACGAAACATACTTCAATAGTTCTAAAAACCTTATTTCATACTCATCTATGGTCATACTCCCAAGCTTGAGTTCAAAGAACTCTTTCATTTTCTTGTCATAGTATCTCTTAGTCAAGTATTTCTTCATAAAATACTTCTTGAATTCTCTCCAAGTAACACTTTTCTCTTTAATGAGTTTCACTTGCACAAATTGATCCCACCACATGGATGCATCTCCCTTGAGTTGATAGATGGAAATTCTACCTTATGCATGAGAAGAATAATTATGCAATTGAAAATAATTTCTCATGCCTAGCAGCCATGTCTCTGCATCTTCATCCTTCTTGTGATCACCATCAAATGTAGGAGGTTTGATTTTGTTCATTCCTTCTCGTAGCTCATCCACCCCAGACCTCTTATGCTTCCTGATAGGGGATGGACTTGAGCTGTTGTGTGCCCTATTATTGGAATTCCTCAGGGAGTGATGGTGATGTCTGCTAACAATTCTTTCTCTTCTTTTCTCATGAGGAGACCTGTGACTTCCTGATTTTCATGAGCCACTCTCCTTATCCAATTTATTTTCTATTATGTCCAAGCTATGCACTAACTTCATGTTGATTTCCTCTTGCTCCTTGGATATCATAAGCCTTTCATTATCAACTTTATGGCTTTTGACATCCTTCTGTAAATTTTTAATGGTCTCTACCGTATTCATGTTTTCATCCTTTCCTTCTCCATTTCCATTGGAGTTTGTTCCTTCAATGCACAAATGGACATCCATCCCTCTGATCTCATATTCTTGGCTAAGAGTGCCCTATGCATATTCCATTCCTATGGAATCTGTGCTAACTCATATCTAATCTAGATCTTGTTAACTCTGCAAAATGTGTATCCAACAAAACTTTGTCAGGATAACTGTTTCACAATTTTATGAAAAATATGAACCATTTTGGTTCAATAATATATCAGAATTATTTCTTCTTATTTCCTGAAAAAATGAATTTACAGATCAATTTTCTGGGTGGATAATTATATTCTACTGTCTGAGACCTTTCCAACGCCTACTCCCATGCTCAATTCCGAGTCTTGAGTAGAACGTTATGGTTGTTTGAAAATTGCCCATTAATTTTTCTGTTCATTCTTCAACTTGGTGCAACTCTTCATTGTAAATATGCATTTTTGCACCTACTCCATTGGAGTTTTCATAGGATCTCAATTGGGTGTCTTCATATACATATTCTAGACATTTTGTCCAAGTTTCACCTTTTTCTCGGTTATGGGCTATTAGTTACAGCCTGCTGAAATTCTAGGCCAATTCGTGTTTTTGGTCTGGAAAGCTACAAGTACCTTATTTTCCATATTAAGCATTTTTAACATGCCCAAAAAATTAGTTCAGCTCTAGGAATGTCTTCTATGGTTCAATATATTTCCATTGACTACTCCTGTGCCTCAATTTGATTCCGAAGTAGAAAGTCATGGCTCTTTGAAGTTAGTTGGGTCTTAAAATTTACCCTTCATTGTTTGTGCTGTAACTTTCTCATAGAAACTCCGTTTGACGAACAATTTACACCATTTGAAATCTCTCTCCGAGCTCTTTTATTTGAGCTGCAAATTTAGAGTGTACCTTGGTACACTATCTTCTCGTGGTTTTTGCGTTGCTAAAAACGCTCTTAAGGGCCTCAAAAATGCGTTGCAAAAAGATGGCGTACAAATAATATAAAATGTCGTAGAAAATCATTGGTTTTCTGTTGTTGTTCACCATCCAAATGACTTCGTGCACACAAATTTCAACCTATACACACATATTTAGCATGTGCAATGACACCATAAGGTAATTCGTTCTCCGTGCACCTATAACCACTGTGCATCACTTCTCTGTTACACCAATAACTGGCGCACACTACTTTTGTGTCGTGCACCAATATCCACCGCACACAGTTTTGGTTCTTGCACTATTACCTATTGCGCACAATTTTTGTATCACACACTAATATTCTGCATGCATTTCACTCTACGTGTTGCACCATACCATATTTTAGTACTCCCCCACCACGCACTGATACTCCACGTGCACCATTAACTAAACTGTCGTGCGACAATATATACCCATATTGCGTGCGCACCAAGCAAACTCCTCCATGCTCTACCAATATTGTGCACACCATGCACACCATTATTATGTGTGTGTGCATTGTACAATTCTAAATTTAGTGCGTGCACCCACACACCAACACTTTTCCACGCGGTTCCAAAATTTAGTGCGTGCACCAGCACACCAACCTTTTTCCGTGTGGTGCCAAAATTTAGCATGCGCACCCACATGCCAGTATTTTTCCGTGCATCACCAAATTCTAGCGTGCAGATCAGCACACCAACATTTTTTCGCGCAATGCCAAAATTTAGCGCGTGCACCAGCACGCCCATATTTTTCTGCACATCACCCAATTTAAGTGCGCCCACCTACGCATATTCATTTTTATGTGCATCAATTCCTCATGAATTCTGTTGTTGAAATTGGTGCTTTTTCTTAACATTTTCCCAAATTCTACAATAGACATTTTGCAACTATCAAATTTATTCAATTTCACCCCAATAAAATCCATTGAACATTTGCAACAACAAATCATTGTGGGTTGACATTTTTGGAACGAATTTACCCAAAATCAATTCACGAATTGAGAATTTTAATTGCTAAACTCGCTCCATCTGTCATGGCTTCACTGTAACTTCAAATATGACCAATTCTAGGTTTGAATTTGCTAGAGCAGATATTAAATCAATAACATCTCACCACATGGCCAAATTTCTCAATTTTCTCATGAATTTAACAACAGAAATTGAGGATTTTTCCCAATTTCGCACAATTGTTGTTACTTTTTTCCATTGACGCTCTGCAACTCGAAATTTGGCCACTTCGAAATAAATCCTCTCTGGAATTTCACTTTAACTCAACTTGCTTGGCCCATCCAGGCTCAGTGTTGGAAACCTGGCTCTGATACCATATTGTAACATCCCTGACCACCCACACCGAGCCAAGCTACACGAGAGAACACTTTTTTTCTCTCTTCGGAACATACTGTAACATACCATCATCCAACTGAGCTATGCCACATAAATTTTTTGAATTGCATGCAATTAAAATATATACACACAGAACTCTTGCGTAACTTTATATATATAATGTAAACAAACAAATACATTTTGTAAATGCATGGATTCATACTGAAATAACAGTAAACATATACATGCAGCACATGTAGGCAATACCCATAAATATAAAGATAGTTATAAACCACACATGGATAAACCCATAAAATAAACACATAAATAATAATGCAGCATGTAAATTTATCACACAATTGATACTTATCTTGGTAAGAATATCACCAACTATGTGTAGACCTTCCACAAACCTCTCAGCCTTAGACCACACTGCTCTTCACTCTCAGCACTGGGTCACCCCCAAGATGGGACTAAACTCCACCCGAGTAAAGGGATTCCTAACTAGGCTAATGTCTCATAGACAACAGGAAAGACTTCGTCATAGGTGCCCACTCAAACTAACAACCTACATTCCCTCATTTCCCACATGCCTGTCCCACCACAGGAAGTGTTCCCCTTCTCTGCTCAACAGTCCTTCCCTTGCCCCACTTCTTTTCTGGGCTTCAGCAACATGCTAGACAGGAAGTCTCAGAGACATGTAGTTGCAGTTTATCACCTTCAGGAAATTAATTCCCAACAATTCTTTCACCCAGAGAGGCACTGATCACGGGCCTCACAACCCGCCTCTTCAATATCCCACGGGCCTGACAACTTGCTTCTTCAGTCCACCTCCCCAGCTAACCATCTAACCAACTACACAAACAAGTATGTCTATGGATACATGATCATTTACAATGACATGAAGGTACATAAGATAGATCAAGGAGTGTGTGAATGCTCATGGATGATTAAATTTATGACTGAATGATGGGAGGAATGATGGAAAGAATGATGGGAAATGAACTAAGTCCCCACAATATGTATGCATGTCCCCAAATTGACACTTGTCATGTTGGGATCTACTTTGTCCCACTTGTCACCATCTTTAGAACTTAGGATAACATAATTATCCATACTTTATGATTTAAGAAATATTAATATAATATTCATTTTTGGTTTAATCTCCTTGGCTTAGCCCCTTTTCCTTAACTTTTATCCCCTACCCTTTCCCTAACTAGTGGAGTTTAGTCCCTCATCTCTTTTATCATGGTCAGTCTGCACGCAACGATGTATTTTATATTAATGATGATAGATATAAAAAATAGGTGCACTGGCCTTTAACATCTAGGCTCTCCTGCCTAATAATCACAAAACTAGCTCACCAGCCTATAAAACACAACATATACACAAGGATCATTGGCCTCAAAGTCACGCGCACTTAAGTTGTTGCGTGCAATATCTTGGAATGTGCACACTTCCACATTTTAATGCGCAGTACATGCACACACTATTCCATGAAAGGTGCATACAAAAATGATATCAAACATCTCACCAGCTTAAGTACATTTTCATTTACATTACAATTAGGTTCATCCTAGGGATATTATACAATTGATTCCTTGCAAGGAAACCTTCTTCCTGAAGTGTGCTTTGTGCGGTACTACCTTCTCAGCTCCATGTACATAATCCTCTGAATCTGAGTCTGGATATGTAGCATCTGACTGTATGGAATCATCATTTACGATGTATGGAACTTATGGAAGCACAAGAGTCTCTACATGTTGCACTAGAGGTGCATGGAAAGGACTCTTGTCAAACTGAAAATTGTGCTCAATGATGAGCCGATATGTAGAGGGATGAATCAATATGTACCCCTTCACATCATCTAGATATCCCACAAATATGCAAGGTGTTCTCTATGGATCTAATGATTTCTTGTTTTTCAGAAGGAATATGGGCCCATGCACGAGATATAAAGATGCGGAAGTGTGTGACATCTGGTTTGTCACCTATCCAAGCCTCAAAATGTGTCATGTCCTCAAAATATCTATGAGGAGATATGTTATGTATGTAATAAACAAAGTTAAGTGCCTCAACCCAAAGCTTGGAAGGAAGAGACCTCGCATGCAACACACACTTGGTCATTTCCTTGAGAGATATGTTTTTCCTTTAAACAACTCCATTCTATTGTGGAGTGTATGGAAATGTATGTTGCAACTGGATACCATCCTCACTACAAAAAATTTGAACATCTCTGTTGATATACCCCCCCATTTTCTATATTGAGGATCTTGATCTTCTTCCTAGTCTGTGCCTCTACTAGAGCTTTAAATTCTTTGAGATGCTCAAAAACTTCAGACATTTTCATGAGATAATAAATCGAAGTATAGTGTGAATAATCATCAATGAATGTAAGGACATACCTTTCTTTGTTGATGGGTGAATGTAGAAATGGACCCATGAGATCACTATGAACAAAATCCAAGGAAGAGGAGGATCTCCTTTCCTTCCCCTTTTCAAACATCTCTTTAGGATGCTTGCCAAGAATGAAGCATTCACAAACCCCTTTAGAAAAGTAAATATATGGCAAGCCTTTGAACATTCCTTTCTTGGAAAATTGTTGCATGTACTTGAAGTTTAAATGACCAAATCTCTCATGCCATACTCTACTACTATCATCAACATGTGTAACTAGTAAGGAGGAGTTATGGTCAACAAACTTAGTGAATTTATACAACCTTGATTTGTGATTTACCTCACCAATTGCAATAATGGAATTGTCATGCATGTCAAGTACATAAACTGAATATGATGTAAATTCAATCTTTTTACCTATCTGAGTGATCTGATAAATTGAGAGAAGATTTAGAAAAATCTTAGGAACATGTAAAACATTATAAAAAATGCCATTATGGAGTTCCACTCTTCCCTCTCCTCCTATTTCTACTGGAGTATCATCCCTGATGAGAATAGGGGGTCTTGAACATGAACTCAAAGAAGTAAAAAATTCCTCTTTTTCTTCCATATGATGTGATGCAATATAATCTATAATCCATGAATCGGATGAGGAATTAATTACAACAAGAGCATTATGATTACCTTTCTTATATGCATGGTCTTCTTCCTTATTCTTCTTGGCTCCTTCAGTAATGAAGTTTCTAAGGTTGTTATGTTGAAGTACTTGAGCCATAAGATCGATTTGTTTCTTCATGCATGTGGATTCTTCATGATTTGGCTTACCACAATAAGTGCATTGCTTTCCCTTCTTCTTCTTTTCTTTGGAACCTGAACCTGAAGATTCTTTGGAACCTAAAGAATCCTTGAAGGGTTTGGAATATCCCTCCTTCTTTGGCTATGGATGTCATTTCCCCTTTCCTTTCTATTTGGATGGTCATTTTTCATCATGCATGATGAGTGCATGTGATTTGGGATCCTTGATTAGACCCATCTAAATGTGTTTTTCCTCTTCATGTGTGAGAGAATCAATGAATTGATCCATGGTAGGCATTTTCCAATTTATTCCCATGAGATATCTGCTGGAATGGAAAGTGGAGACATAGACAACATATTGTAATCCTATCGTAGCCAAGATTGTTATAATAAGTTGGTCTACTTATGTAGACTTATCAATACCACAAGATGCCAAGATCAATATCAAATATTTAAACTTGGTAAAGAAATCCTACAAATTATCAAGCCTTTTAGGATCTAAGGTATTCAACTCTACCTCAAGCATATGGCCTCTCAACTCATCCTTCTTTCAAAATAGACTTTCCAAGGTGGTACAAATCACATTTGGATTCTTTCATGGGACAACATGAAACCATAAATCAGTTGAAATCAATTCAACGTTTTGATTCTTTTATGGGACAACATGAAACCATGAATCAGTTGAAATCAATTCAAGAAGAAGTCTTATGGCATCATCCTTTCAGTTTGCCCATCTGGTCTTCTCAATTGATGATGTAGGTCTTGTTTCTATCCCCATGATCGTCAAATTGTACAGTCCTTTCCTTCTAAGTTGGAATTGAGCCTTTGGATTCCAATCAAAATGATTTTATGGTGCGAGGATTACCACCAAGTTTTACTGAAGAATTCATGTCATATCCAGGGATGATTTTAAGGATGGAGATTTATTTTAAAATGTAGAAACCTTGGCGAATCTTACTAATCCTTCATATGCCAACTATAAATTATTGACGATATTTTTGTAAAAATATTCAAATTTCTGAGGATTTTATATAGTTTTTATAAATTTTTGGCGATTTTTAAGGTAAAATAATTTTATCCTATAGAATTTGGGCAAATCATTTTTAAAATAGCGAATCTCATTTTTGGAAAAAACATGGAAAATCAGCCCATGAGCGAAATTTAGCCCCTAAAATCATCCCTGGTCGTATCCATCTCTCCCACTATTTCTGAGAAACCCTAAAAATTTACTCTCAATCTGCAAGTGAAAAAATTGAGAAATCAATGTAGAAAAGGGTGCTCATAAAGGCGGTTGTACCTTTCCTTAATATACAGAGCGACCATGTCACACGCTTCTAGTGTATTGGGTGTGACCACTCTAGAATTGGAAAAATCATAATTCTAGGTGCGAAAGTCACTCCTTTCGATAGGGACAAGGTGCAACGGTCACACTTTTCATCTAAGAATGGGTCTAACCCATTCTGTTACACATATTTTGCTTGCCAAAACTATGATTTATTTATTCTCTGGCTTGTATGGATTTATCCAAGAAACTTAGCTCTGATACCATGTCAATGTTTTCATCGAAACCTACACAAGATACCTAGCTAAAGAAAGTACAAATAAATATTATCAAGAAAGAATGAGAGATTCAATATGGGAGAATGAGAAAATATATTCACACTACTCCAATGAGATAATAAATGATGGTCATTATGATACAATGAATGAGTGGAATATACTCATATATAGGAAATAACATTCCATAATTAAGAAAATCAATCAAGCAGTTAACTTTCCTTAGGAGTGCATGCATGCATAATAGTGATGGTTTAAATAGAAAGTCTAAAATAGAACTAGTCAGTTAACTCCTACTGAACTAGTGTGTCGAAAATGGAAATTTCTCCAACAGAGTGGGTGTCTGGGAGTTCGACAACTTTTAAAAAAAGTTTAAGTATGGAGTGAGGGGAAGGTAATGGGTAAGGGGAAAATAAGTGTGGTGGGTGAGTGGGTTAGCGAGGGTGAGGGATGTGAGGGGTTGATGGAGTGTGGTGGGTCTACCAACCCAAAAACTAAAACAAGCCCCCCCCCAAAAGCAATTAAGTCATGAAACTAATGAGGTGAAGTGTGGGACATGGGGTAAGAGTGTAGTGAGGTAGAAGACATAAAAATTCTAAGTGTTAAATAGTGTGGAGAGGAGAAAGTGAAGTAGGATATGAGGAGGGATATTCAAAAAAAAGGTTAAGTATGGGAAATGAAGGAAAGAACCAAGAACGTTTTCAAAGAAATTCCAAGATAATTTTTCGGATAAATTCCAAGATAATGAGAATGGCTAAAAAAAAATTGTGGACAAGATAATCATTGTAGAAAAAGGTTATCTTAGAGGCGGTCGCACTTTCCTTAAGATAGAGACTGACCAGGTCACACTCTTCTAGTGCTCTGGGTGTGACCACTCTAGAATTGGAAAAATCATAATTCTAGGTGCGACAGTCGATCCTTTCGACAGGGAAAAGGTGTGACGGTCTCACTTTTCATCTAAGAAAGGGTGCAACCTGGTCTGTTACACAGATTTTTCTCGCTGAAACTATGATTTATTTATTCTCTGGCTTGTCTGGCTTTCTCCAAGAAACTTAGCTCTGACACCATGTCAATGTTTCATCGAAACCTACATAGGAGACCTAGCTAAAGAAAGTACAAATAAAGCTTATCAATAAAGGATGAGAGATTCAATATGGAAGAATGAGAAAATATATTCACACTACTCCAATGAGATAATCAATAATGGTCATTGTGATACAATGAATGAGTGGAATATACTCATATATAGGAAAGAACATTCCATAATTAATAAAATCAATCAAGAAGATAACTTTCCTTAGAAGTGCATGCATGTGTAATAGTGATGGTCTAAATAGAAATTCTAAAATAGAACTAGTCAGTTAACTCCTATTGAACTAGTGTGTCGAAAATAGAAATTTCTCCAACAAAGTGGGTGTCTGCGAGTCCAACAACTTAATTTTTTTTTTTAAGTATGGAGTGAGGGGAAGGTAATGGGTAAGGGGAAAATGAGTGTGGTGGGTGAGTGGGTTAGTGGGGGTGAGTGATGTGAGGGGGTGATGGAGTGTGGCAGGTCCACCAACCTGAAAAATAACCCCCCCACCCCCCCCCA
>SNQJ01S0000795.1:149479-171579 GCA_010110895.2 Picea sitchensis | reverse complement strand
ATATATTTACAATGCAGAGGCAAATTGATTGCCAGACTAGCGCCTAAAAATCGTTGTAGCTTATCTAAGGGTACGCTCTAACCTCAAGGCAATGCCCATGCTCAAATCGCTGTGTCAAATTAAAATAAAAAACATCATTATTTGATGTTGGGCGTACATTAAGACTTTACACACCTGTTCTAAGGAATCAACACTGTACATGTGTTTAAGAGATAATATTGAACGACCATCTGAAATCGCTGTGCATACATTTAAGAGACACTCCAGAAAATAAGATGAATCGTTGTGCATATAACTATGAGACATTCCAGAAAATAGAGATGAATTGCTGTGCATTTAACTATGAGACATTCCAAAAAATAGAAATGAAATCGCTATGCATATAATTATGAGACATTCCAGAAATAGATATGAAATTGCTATGCATGTAATTATGAGACATTCTAGAAAATAGATATGAAATCTCTATGCATATAATCATGAGACATTCCAGAAAATAAATATGAAATCGCTATGCATATAATCAAGAGACATTCCAGAAAATAATTATGAAATCGCTATGCATATAGTTCACTATGCCTGTCTCCTAACAAGAATATAATAGCCCTTACAATAGAAAAATATCATAGCTGCGCAGGAACCAGAAAACTGTACCACTCCAAAGGGTTGTATCACTGTGCACCAATTAGAGGAGTAACACTAACTAGTTCAACATTCCACACATATAATAAAGACTAACATCAGCTACATTTACAGAGCTGTATCGCTGGATATTATTACAATTTGCTACAATGCTATAATCATCGCCAGATACCAACACTACATCAATGGTAAGATAATTCGAATATAAATAGCTATGAAGAAGTTTGTTGTGTGAATTCACTATTGATACCGAATCAAGCAGATAATTTGCAGACGATTAGGTATGGATGGAATGGGTATTGGTATAGATTAAATTACCGAGGTACTAAATTTCAGTCGCAATCGCTCAAGGTAGATTCGTCGAGTTTTAGGTGCTAAACACAAGATAGAAGTAAAAAGGGGTAGAGTTGAAAATTGGGGATGGGAGTGATAACCAGGGCATAATGGCTCAACACTAGAAGGTGCAAGGACCATCATTAGGATCAACCAATGGGGTAGACGACGGGCCAGAACGTCCTTCACTCATCATCCTCACATAGGAAAGCAGGGCATTGAGATCCATAGGTCTTTTAATGCTAAGGCGACGATCGTAGATCAGGCTCCTGACCAACTGCTCAGGTAAGGAATGACGAGCTAGGAATGAAGGCTATACAACCTCAAGGTCACAATCAACACACAGGGTGGTCACGACATACGGGAAGTCGAAGGTCACAGAAATCAATCAACCAATCATTCGTCTAGGCTATAAAAATTTCAGTCATGGAACTAGACAATCAGTTTACCTACCCAATACACATGAAGATCTAAATCACAAATCCTACAACATTTTATTATTCAACAAAGAAGAGTATCGTTGCCTGTTCTCCTACTTTGAGTGTTGATCGTGCAACTCCTGCTCGCCGACCGTCAAGACTACACCGGTAAAATGCAGATTTAAAGAAAAACTCAGAGGGTATTACGCGGTTCGTAGAGAGGAATGACAAAAATAGTATAATTACTCAATCACAAGAAGGCACAATGACTATCGATCAAAAAATAACAATCAATAGGGGTAGATGACTGGGAAAAACATCCTTCGCTCATCATCCATGCATAAAAAAGTAGGGCATTAGAATATATAGGTCGTTATGCACAGAAGTGACGACCGTCGATTCGGCTCCTGGCCGACTGCTTAGGCGTGGAATAATGATGTAGGGATGAGGAAAAAGATAAGAAAAAGATCTTCAAATAATCAATAAAACAATAGAACAATCATAGAGATCGAGGATCGGTGGCCAAGGAGACCAAATTGATGCAGCAAGCATAAAGCTAGGATGGATTTAAGTTCTCAATTAAAAATGCTAAGTAAAACACTTTCTTTACACAATTAAAAGTATAGAAATGAAAGCATAAGTTCAATATTAATCTACCATTTAAAATCGATGCGTTCCTACCGTAGCCCAAGGTGAAAACTTTGAGTCGTTGTCCTGCGCGCTCTGTCCATCTCTCGCTTTCCGACCGATGTGACTTCACCAGTACCTCCTAGCCAATGGTAGGGGTACTCTTCTTCCCCCTTAGCCCCCCAAGCTGCAAAGGGGGCACACACACTAAACCAGATAACAACTAGCTCCCATCTCGCCTCGCAAGGCCGAGCTACCACTCCTCATCGAGCTGGGTATCCCAACTCCCATAGGATAATTTAGTCAAGTCAAAAATTTTGTAGTGTAATGTTATGCATAAAGGAAGAGATCCATCCTCCTCCTCCTCCCTCCTTTATATAGAATTTCTAAGTCATTTCTTTCCCAAATTCCCATTTAATTTGTTGTTCAATAATTTAATTTAGAAAAATCCTCCCCCATACACATGTCACCCATCCACTTCGTTGCACCAAAAAATAATTTCATTAGTTATTTAATTACTCCTATTTCCAATTTGTTCCGGCTCTGCATCGAGGGTTTAGGGCTTCTTAGTCGCTTTGAACTGTGCTACCACAACGACTGCCCCACTGGGGCTCATGTTTCGCAGGGAGGGGGGGCCGACTGGCGTCTCCTACAGCCAAGTCACGTCAAATGGAAACCCTGTAGAAGGATCGAAACGATCGACCTTTGAGCTGCCACCAGATTTGCGCTCGAAGCTTCTAGCGAAAGGGACCTTCAAGGATCGGGAGATGGACATCGATCCAGATAAAGAGACTATCTTTGCAACTGCGTCATTTCCATGGATGCTGGGTAAATGCATCCCACAGGAACCACAGGCCCCAAAATACGTTATCATCTCACCATGCATTGAAGACCAGAAGCAATACATGCGAGACTATGCCCTGGTGGGAGAATTTCTAGGGCTTTGGCCTTCTGAGCATGATCTGGTCAAATGGATACAACATTGGTGGAAACCAAAAGGTCACTATGAGTTACAACTGGGCTCCAAGGGGTTATTCACAATCATCCTCCACAACCTTGAGGATTGCAATCGCATATTTGATGGGGGGGCATATTTCTACAACTTGGAAGGACTCTTTTTAAGATTCTGGACAGAGAAGTTATGCCCTGAGAAGG
Source organism: Picea sitchensis (assembly GCA_010110895.2). Lineage (NCBI taxonomy): Eukaryota > Viridiplantae > Streptophyta > Pinopsida > Pinales > Pinaceae > Picea > Picea sitchensis. The sequence goes on along the minus strand of SNQJ01S0000795.1, from coordinate 168,403 downwards.
AAGACTTTGCCCACGCGCCGGTATGGATTAGAATGTACTCTCTTCCCTAGGAATTCTTGCTGGAAGAGGTCCTGGCTGGCATTGGCAACACCATTGGCATCTATGTTAAATCCTCCGAAGCCACCAAGCAGCGGCGCTACACATCTTATGCGCGAATCTGTGTGTACCTGAACATAGCCAAGCCGCTCCCAAGATCCATCACATTGGAATATCATGACGAGGACTGGTCCCAAACCATCGACTATGAACACATTCCATTCCGATGTAGGAAATGCCCCCGAACATGGTCATCTCTTCAGAGAGTGCCCTCTCAATACAGCTCACAAAGAAGGGAACCCAGAAAGCAACAAAGACAAGGACGACTTTGTACAACTGGTATGGAAAATATTGCAAGGAGGAAGAGAACAACCAGCCCAGGTAAGTAAAGATCCCTCAACCAACAATAAGTTTGCAATCTTACAAGACCAACCAAAAAACCCCACAACCCCTGCGAGCCCAAATGTACCACCTCCGGACAATGGACCTCATTCCACATGCCAAAGAGATGAATGATGCCCACTGGGTAAGGAGCTGGATCTCCCTCCCCTAGACATGGCTCGGGATCCACAAGAATTGTAGGAGACAGAGGACGGGGATGAGGAAAGGGAGCTGGAGGAGAAATACCTAGCCGGGGTGGATCTGGAGCACCTTGAGTACGCCTACAGGCACCAAACACTTTACACTATACCTAGGGATCAACTATGGAAGGTGCACAAGGTATTTCTCAACTCTTCAGCTAGGTCCTCAACTTGAGCTAGCAAAGCCCTAGGAATCCAGGGTAGTCAGTCAAAAAACCCAAATAAAACTTAGAAAGACGAAAAGAAAAGGGGGAGGAAATCCGCTAACAAGCTCATACAAGAAATAGGACATTTCATGGTAAACTCGAGACAAATCCACCTGATCTCAGATAGCTTCCCTCCTCTCCCCACCCCCCCATCATTATGAAGATCATCTCATGGAATATCAGAGGCCTCAACGGATGTAGCAAGCAAAAAATGCTACAGGATCTGATCTTAGCGGAAAAACCAGACATAGTACTTTTGCAGGAAACAAAATGCACTTCAGAAGACATTTACAGGCTACTACTCTACTACTGGAGGCAAGGGGTAGTGGCCTCAATCGACGCCACAGGTATAGCCGGAGGATTGGCTATTCTCTAGAACACCAACGCAGTGCTTCTCGAAAACTTCCTCACAACCAAATGGTCCATCACAACAGATTATAGGCTTATCGGCTCAAACAAGCCCGGACATCTGACCAATGTCTACAACCTGACCAACCCAGGGGATAAGAAAGCCTTCCTCAGAATCCTGAGTTACTTATCCAGTCTAACTCAGTATAACAGATGGACTGTTGGTGGAGATTTCAATATCATTCGTAGCCTGGGGGAAAAAAAAGGAGGATCAAGACGACTGGATCGGGACTCCAACGAATTCAATAGCCTCATAAACGATCTTCACCTTATCGACCTGGAGTCCAAGAATGGCATTCACACTTGGAAAAATATAAGGACTGGAATACATCAAATCGCGTGCAAAATAGATCGCTTCCTCATCTCTGAATCCCTTATGATGGATGGTACAACAATGGAATCTACTATCTTGAACTTCTCTAGTTCAGATCACTGGCCTATACAGTTATGGTTGGATGTCCCGGCCACACCTGGTAAGAAACCCTTCAGGTTTGAACAGTCCTGGCTTGACCACCCTGATTTCCAAGCAAATATCCAAGATTGGTGGAGGGAGCCAGAGGTCCCTCGCGGATCCAAAATGTACAGATTCCAACAGAAGTTAAAGAATCTTAAACAAACTCTCAAACTGTGGAACAAGCATACCTTTGGCAACATCTTCAACTCCCAAAAATAGTTGTCAGAACAAATGGGTGAGATTCAGCATCAGATCAGACCGCAAGGGTTAACAAATGAGCTAAAAGCCCAGGAAATAAAAGTAACTCAACAACTTGAAGCTAGGAAAAGACAAGAAGAGATCTTATGGAAACATAAATCGTGTATCCAATGGCTCAAGGAAGGGGAACGCAATACCAAATTCTTTCACAGAACTATTATCCAAAGATGACACTCTAATAAAATCACGCATCTCATCTCAGATGACGGGGAAATCATTCACTCCCATGGTGACATGGAAACAAACTTGATCGACTATTTTCAAAACCTCCTTATAGAACCCCTCCCAGATAGACATGAGGCCATCAATAAGATTACGTGGCATGTGCCCTCACTCGTTACCTAGGAGAAAAACGCATCTCTTCTCCGGCCCTTCACAATAGAGGAAGTGGATCAAGCACTTCAGGACACCCCTAAATGCAAGGCTCTTGGTCCCGATGGTTTCACCAGCGACATTTTCCACCATTGCTGGCCGATGATCAGGACGGAGGTTTGGGAAATTTTGGAAGACTCTAGAGCCACTAGATAGGTCCTCCAGGCTCTCAATGCTACTTTCCTCACCTTAGTTCCCAAAGAGGGACAGGCACATCAGCCCAAGTAGTTCAGGCCTATATCTCTTTGCAACGTTATCTACAAACTCCTTACAAAAGTGATAGCCTAGAGACTCAAGCCTATCTTACCGACAATCATATCCTCGGAGCAATCAAGATATGTTGAGGGTAGACAAATCCTGGACAGTGTCATCCTAGCCCATGAAGTAATTCACTCTCTGCAGAAGACCAAAACTCCAGGTATTCTCCTCAAATTAGACCTCTCTAAAGCCTTTGATAAGATAAGCTGGGAATATATACGAGCAATGCTCCTAGCTTTTGGTTTTGATCAGAGCTGGGTAACTTGGATTATGAATATAACCTCCTCAGCTTTCTTATCTCTTCTCATTAATGGTGTTCCCTCGTGACCCTTCTCCCCCTCAAGAGGGATTAGACAGGGAGATCCCCTCTCCCCTTTCCTCTTCATCATCTTGGCCGAGGGTCTTAGCTGTTACATCCATGTAGTAGTCAAAAACAACCTTCTGACAGGTCTACCCCTACACGACATCTCCCCCCCCTATCTCGCATAGCCAATTTGTGGACGACACCCTCTTGATGGGCACTCCAACGGTCTGTGAAGCCAACTCTCTCCTGGAGATCCTCCAAACCTTCTCAGATACCTCAGGTTTGGACTGCAACAAGGATAAATCCCAAATCTTTTTCTTCAATACGTCCCCTTTGATTCAGCGCCATATCTCGATTCTCCTCAGTTTCAACAGAAGCTCCCTTCCGTCCAAATACCTTGGCACCCCTTGATTGACACTGCCCTCCATAATTCCTCCTGGGAACATCTTTTATCCTCCTTTACCAAGAGGCTTTCCTCCTGGACCTTTAGAAACTTAAACCTTCCCAGTCGTCTCACTCTCCTCCAAGCTGTTCTTCAGGCCCTTCCGATTTATGCTTTTTCCACGCTAGCTGCCCCAAGGTTCATCCTCACAACCATCAAAATCTTACAAAGGAACTTCATTTGGCAAGGCCTCAACATAGGGAAGAAAATAGTGCTAGTCTGCTGGGACAAAATCTGTCGGCCCAAGGAGAAAGGAGGCTTGGGATTACGGGATCCCTTTATAATGAACAAGGTTCTAAGCACCAAAATTTGGTGGCGATGGTTAAAAAATCCCAAGGATCTCTAGGCCAGACTCTGGAGGAAGAAATATGCCCCAAATGTGGCAGAGAAGAAACTAATTCGGTGGAATGGGGACAACCTAGGCTCCTTAATTTGGACAACATCCAAGCAGAACAGACAACTGGTGACTCAGCACGCCTTCTGGGAAATAGGAAATGGGGAAACTACTCTTTTCTGGCAAGACTCCTGACAACAATGGCTAGTTCTAGACACTGAGGACTGGGCCCGCGACATCTGCACCCAAGCTACATGGGAAGGCCTGACAAGAGTAGCTGACTATTGGCAGGACAACCCCTCGGAAGACACCTGGCGCAGTTGGCACTTGGACAGGGAACGCATTAACTTGGAGGCACATGTGGATCTAGCACCTTGGAAAGAAGAGATGGCCAAACAAAAAATTATGAAAATTGCAGGAGAGGATATTCTTCGGTGGGGATACAGGCCACCGAGTACCTTCAGCATGCGGGAAGCCTACCAGATCAAAAATCAAATAGACCCCTTCCCTGATACAAAAGTTTGGCACAAAATCTGGAGTCTGAAACACTGGCCGAAAATCACCCTCTTCCTCTGGTTGGTTTCCCATTCAAGCATCCTAACCTGGGACAACCTCTTGAAAAGGGGTTTTGTGGGGCGCTCTTTTTGTATACTTTGTGGAGAGGAAGAGGAAACCATGAACCATCTCCTCAATTCTTTCCCTTACACTGCTCAAATCTGGGATCAAGTGGCGCTTATCATGCACACCTCGGACCGCCTCAGAGATAGCATCCTCGAAACCATTACGAACTGGAGGGACCAGGCTTTCCATTCCCCCCTTCTTAATCATATTTGGCAACTTCTACCAGGCTTTATCCTTTGGAAAACTTGGAAAGAAAGGAACAAAATACTTTTTAGAAGTATCTCCCTCCCATGGCAACACTGCTGGCATCAATGCCATCGCAATATCCTGGAAAATATCCACCTTCGGAAGTGGTCCGACGCAGACTTGACCTGCACTCCCTCCGAACTCCCCATCCTTCAGCAATGGACCCCTCTCCCTTCTCTTCATGCTCTCCCCTCCTATTCTCTCACCCCCCCTTCTAGCAACCCTTCCTTTTGATCTCCTACCCCAGAGGATTTTATCAAGCTCAATTTTGATAGGGCCTCTAAGGGCAATCCAAGAGCTGAAGGCTATGGAGTAGTCTTCCGCAACAATCATGGGCACATCTTTATCATAAGCGCAGGCTCCCTCAGTCATACCACGAACAATGCAGCAGAGCTCTGGGGTCTTATCAAAGGACTGCAATTAGTCATCAAAAACAATTTCACCAAGCTAATTGTCGAGGGGGACTCCCAAGTCATCATCAACCTACTGCGCAGAATTTTAAATGGAGCAAACCCAGACAGAATATCGCCTAGCTGGAGACTATCACATGGGCTACAGATCATCACAGATTTACTGCAATCAAATTAGGCTGTCATTCCTGCTCACATCAGGAGGAAGGTGAATCAAGTTGCGGATGAACTGGCTAATATGGGTACCAACTGGAGTGGACCGGAACTCCTATGCAACTCAGTCCTGGATCCTGATAACCCTATTCTCCATCAATGTATCTGCAAAGCTAGAATGGTGGATGCCCCCTTGGATGGGGTGTTAGTGCGGAACACTTGGCATACAACGGAGGTAGGCACCAGCCACCGGGGCATGGAGCCATGTGATCGGCTCGTGCCACCGCTCGCCACTCTCCTCCGACATTAACTAGCTCTTACTACGACGTGAAAGCGCATTTATGCATTCTCCCTCTCCTTATTCGCATCTTCATATGGCTTGGCAACTGGTGTGTGTCCCTCGTCTCTGCTTGCGCTCCGAAGGGCTCCTCCCTTTGCAGCCATGGCCTTATCCTGTTCGAATTTTCTGGCTCTAGGTAGCCCCTACTCGCCTCCAGGCCTTCTACCTCCGCCTCGTGCACCTAGTATCTCCAGCCAGTTACAAGAACCACCTTATGCCGCATCCAAGGGGGAGGTCACGGAGGGGCTCTCCTTGGAAACCTCACTGGCCCTCGGTCTCCCCTCCCGATTCACCTTCCATCTGCTCCTCCCCTCCCCTCCAGCCTGAGATTTTCATTTCTCCCCCTCCCACGTCATCGGTTTCATAGTTTAACTGTCTATCAATCATCCCCTGGACGCCGAGCTCCTCCTCGCATCTCCCTCTCACCCCTCCTATGGCTGTACCGACCCATATACCAATATTTGATCCTCTAAGGAACTCAGGAGGCGAGCCTCCTCCTCCTCATAAGCCTAGGAACACTCGGTACTAGTCCACTGACTCCTTCAATGGCACGTAGCTACGAGAAAGCCTGGCCATCCTTTACGGTTTGGTCTTTGAACTCCGCCAGGGGGTGAAGGACCTTCAATTTTTCTTGCAAGCCACAGATGAAAAGGTGGTGGCCCTTCTTCAGACTCTATCCTCCATGCACGAGGCTTTCCCCTCGAACTCGACAGAAGCGACTTCAGTGGAGGAACCCAGTGCAGCTACCGGTGGAGGAAACATCAAGATGCAATGCTCAGCAAAGATTGGGCTGGAGCAGGCCGGGCACGAGACCATGGCCATGGAAGTGGACTCGGCAAGGAGACAGCTGCAGGATACTATGACAAGTGCCGATAGAACCACGAGCGACGTGAAAGACGAAGTGCAATGGGAAGACCAGGTGATGTATGTCGAGGAGGAACCTTGGACCGAGGATTTCCATGCCACCTGGACAGGTTATATGCAAGGTGTCTAGGCCTATAATGTTATTTGAGGTCTTGTTAGCTTATTGTAGTTTGAACTGATGACCAGTTTGTCTAAGATTATTTTTCTTAGTTTATCATACGACATATGCTTGATTCCTCTGCTGGTTGGACTGGTTTCCCCTCTGTTGGGGCAGTCCAGTAATTACAGTATGACTATCTCTGTATTTTGAAGCTACACTTTGGTTCTGGAAGGCTTTAATATATAATACTTCTTACTTAAAAAAAAAAAAAATACTCCTATTTCCCTCACCCACCTAAAAGCATTCCTAGAATCACTCCTAGGTGTCCCCATATTCCCTTACACATTTTAATGACTTACCCCCTTACTAATTTACTAGTTGAGTTAAATTTAGAAAGTTCTTAAAGGCAAGGTTCCTTACTAAGTTGTTCATTCTATTTTTTCCATATGTCTCCCTTTTTCTTTATGTTTCCCCTTCTTCCCTTAGTTTCCTAATTCTTTTAAGTTTCCCTCTTTCCCCATTTTATCTAAAACTGAAATTAGCAAGTGTAGAAAATTACCTTTTTCTCCTTTTTCTTTTTAATTAATAAATTTTTTATTAGCACACGTAACAAAACAATTATTTCATTTTTAAAAAAAATTAATCCCCCAAAGTAATTTGATTTTTATAAATTAATTGAATTGCTTACCCCTTTCTCGTCACATGTTTAATGATGATTATTAGTATTACTTATTTATTATTATTATTATTATTATTTTACCACAAGTATCACTTAGACTTAGATTTTATTTTCCTAGGTTGGGCAACATTCTTATTAGGGAAATTGTTTTTAAATCTTTCTTATCACATTATTCGTTCTAAGGCCATCTAAGTTTATTCACTTATTAGTTAACAACATGACGTTCCCTTCAGGATGCACTAGGTGCTCCAAGGGTGTTGCTTGCCTCATTCTGATTCCCTTGCACGACGTGCCCTTCAGGAGGCACTACGTGCTCCAAGGGTGCCACTCACCTCTTTCTGCTTTTCTTGCACGACATGCCCTTCAGGACGCACTACGTTCTCCAAGGGTGCCAATCACCTCTTGAATAACTTGGTAGACATTAAAAACCCCTGAAGTTAGTACTCCTCCAGGTGATCTTGTGGGAGACTAAGGTCTTCTAAGGAATAAGGCCCCTGCCTTATTGCACGCCCTTTAGAATAATCGTGAGAGACTGTTGTAGTTTGCCGTCATGAAATCATGGGTCTTCTCGAACTAGGTAATCATTAACCTATAGTTCAAGCCATGATGAGAGTGCTAGTAGGCTATGGCAGGGCTTCTTTCCACACCTATCCCTCAACGTCTCTCATTGTCATGCGTGACCCCTCTACTCCACATGTGAGTCTGGTCAGTAAGTTATCGTCAGCCTTCATCATCAACGAATCATGTAAGAAATAAAATCCATAATTATAACAACTAATCAGATGCACATATGTCATATATACAACAAACAAACCCCAATAGTCCACTCCCTGAATTGATCCAGAGTCCAAGTGTTTCATCAATGCCTCTTCATCCTCAAGGTCCAAAATCCTACACACTCGGGAGAACTGAGTCAATAGCACATGTCTACGTCAATACAAAAAAATAACATGTCATCATATCCATAATGCCTCATAATCATAATCAAAGACCCCATAGTATAATAATCCAAATCACTTGCAAGCAAGTGTCCTCAAAGAATAAGTTCGCTCAGTGCACGCAAGAGAGGGATGTTACAACCAATAGTACATGGGTCAAAGTATGGTAACATAGTAGCAGTTATCTATATTGGTAATCAAATTTCATGCATCCAATAGGTATGGAGCACAGTCCATGAAAATCAACAATTAAATTTACGCCATGTTTGGTTGGATGGAAGAAATCTTCCATCTACAAAGCAATGGAACTAAGTATAAATAGGTCGGTATTACAGTTGGAGGGGGCATTAATCGAGAAAATGTATTATATGATTGCAATTTGTTAGAATTATGTTGATGACGAACCTTTTTATATACTAAGTGTCTGTGATTTGGTGATTTGACGTTGCTAAACATTTGTTTATATGTCATTATAAAGCATTGTTTATATTCTTAGCAACCTTCTTCCACTGACCTCCTCGATACAAGGGCTAAGAATGGCCTCTGAATCATTTTGGTAGATCCATCCTTTCAAAAACCCCGTGGATAACCAGGACTTGGCCAGGTGATTCTAATGCTTGTGTAAACACAAAGGGTAATACATCACCATCTTCAACTAGTATCTTATCCAAAGGTTAATAAAAGCTCATCGTCAACTAAATTCTTGTGTAAATACAAAGGGAAATAGATCATTAACAAGGGTCAATGATATATTAGCTCAAATTCTTGTGTAAATGAGGCTTTGAGATGAAATATTGATGTTGATTATCAGCTTCTCTATCAATGCAAAGTGATTGCTACATATTTCGATGAATCTATTCTGGAAGTTGAGGGAATGACTTCAGTGAATATAATTCCTATGTTTCAAAGTTTGTTTCTATTTATAATAGTTTTATAATGGATATCATTGTTTTTGGGTTTCCTAGTAGCCTTGTCACACCTCAAGAATCAAACCTTCATAAAGTTTGACTTCTGAAAGTTCTTGGCAAATACAATGCACCAACAATTTTTGAATTTTAGGGGTACCAGGTCATTCAGGTACTAGTCTCACTTGATCTATATGTTAATCCATCAAAATAACTCACATCTGGGTTATTTTAAGTCTAGGATGGTGAATGACCAGCCAACATGTTGCTCTCCCAATGATTGAGTCGCTACCTATGGTAAGAGATCATGCAAACTCTTTTATGTAAGTGAAAGTTTTTTGCAGTATGTAAACTATTTTATGTCTATATTAGACTTTATTATACAAAATGAAGTATTCGTTATAATTATTCCTTTAGTCAAACAATCACTACAATTGCAAAACAACACCAAAGTGGGAGATTGATTCCTTTTTGAGCAGTTTACTATGATAAGAGTCTATGGTTTGGAAGAGAATCCATATCAAAAGTGAGTGTTGAATTTGGTTGTTCTAGAGACTGAAAAAAGTGAAATTCAGTTAGTTGTTGACTAAAAATCCAAGAATATTACATTAAATGTTGATCGAATGAATTTAAAAGAAAAGCCAAATCTACACAAGTGTATCTATTGTTGAGGTTGATGGAATGACTACAGTGAATATACTACCTATGTTTCATTGTTTGTTTTCTATTTGTTGTGTTATATTAATGCATATTTTCCATAACATATTAGAATGTAATATGCCATAACATATTACAATGTAATATGTCATAACATATATTACTATATAACATATTACTTTGTAATATGTTATAACATATTACAATGTAATTATATGTTACATTGTAACATATTATTTCCTAGTAGCCTTGTCACACCCCGAGAATCAAATCTTCATAAGGTTTGACTTTTGCAAGTTCTTGGCAAATATAATTCACCAACAATTTTTAAATTTTAGGGGTACCAGGTCATTCAGGTACCAGTCTCACTTGATCCATATGTTAATTCATCAAAACTACTCACATCTGGGTTATTTTAAGTCTAGGATGGTGAATGACCAACCAGCATGTTGTTGTCCCAACCATTGATTGGTTTCCTATGGTATGAGAACATGTCACCAGTGACGGTTTTTTGCCGTTTGTAAACTATTTTATGTCTATATTAGACTTTATTATCCATAATGAAGTATTTGTTATAATTATTCCTTTNCTTAACATTGAGATGGAAACTGCCAGTGACTATCATCGTCATAGCTTTATGTTCAGGTAAATGACCTGTCAGTCACCTAGCGTTTAATCAAAAAAAGGTAGTAACTTAGGTGTCAGGGTCAAGTGTTTGGGACAAGGAGACATTAGAATTCACCTCTACTCGTTTCAGCGCCTTAGAATACTAACAAATCCATAAATTTCACTGCCAGAACATAACAGAAAGTTGTCATGAATTAAAAATAAAATGCCACCTTAATGTACGAGTGACAGTTGATGTCCTAGTAAGCTGAAGGCTGTGTTGGTCCAAATTCCATGCATAAATGCATGAGGTGGTTGTCACAGGGTAAAGAGTGGTTGCGCGGATAAGGTAACAACAAAAACTCAGATCGGAAGCCAACGAACTGGTTATTAATTAATATTACAAATATATATATATATATATATTTACAATGCAGAGGCAAATTGATTGCCAGACTGGTGCCTAAAAATCGTTGTAGCTTATCTAAGGGTACGCTCTAACCTCAAGGCAACGCCCATGCTCAAATCGCTGTGTCAAATTAAAATAAAAAACATCATTATTTGATGCTGGGTGTACATTAAGACTTTACACACCTGTTCTAAGGAATCAACACTGTGCAGGTGTTTAAGAGATAATACCAAACGACCATCTGAAATCGTTGTGCATACATTTAAGAGACACTCCAGAAAATAAGATGAATCGTTGCACATATAACTATGAGACATTCTAGAAAATAGAGATGAATCACTATGCATTTAACTATGAGACATTCCATAAAATAGAAACAAAATCGCTATGCATACAATTATGAGAAATTCCAGAAATAGATATGAAATCGCTATGCATGTAATTATGAGACATTCCAGAAAATAGATATGGAATCGCTATGCATATAATCATGAGACATTCCAGAAAATAGATATGAAATCGCCATGCATATAATCAAGAGACATTCCAGAAAATAATTATGAAATCGCTATGCATATAGCTCACTATGCATGTCTCCTAACAAGAATATAATAGCCCTTACAATAGAAAAATATCATAGCTACACAGGAACCAGAACACTGTACCACTCCAAAGGGATATATCACCGCGCACCAATTAGAGGAGTAACACTAACTATTTCAACATTCCACGCATATAATAAATACTAACATCAGCTACATTTACAGGGTTGTATCACTGGATATTATTACAATTCACGACAATGCTATAATCATTGCCAGATACCAACACTACATTAATGGTAATATAATTTGAATATAAATAGTTATGAAGAAGTCTATTGTGTGAATTCAGTACTGATACCAAATCAAGCAGACAATTTGTATATCATTAGGTATGGATGGAATGGGTACTAGTACAGATTAAATTACTAAGGTACTAAATTTCAGTCGCAATTGCTCAAGGTAGATTCGTCGAGGTTTAGGTGCTAAACACAAGATAGAAGTAAAAAGGGCCAGAGTTGAAAATTGGGGATGGGAGTGATAACTAGGGCATAATGGCTCAACACTAGAAGGTGCAAGGACCATCATCAGGATCAGCCAACGAGGTAGACGGCGGGCCAGAACATCCTTCGCTCATCATCCTCGCACAGGAAAGCAGGGCATTGATATCCATAGGTCTTTTAATGCTAGGGCGATGACCGTAGATCAGGCTCCTGGACGACTGATCAAGAAAGTAATGACGAGCTAGGAACGAAGGCTATACAACCTCAAGGTCACAATCAACACACAGGGCAGTCATGACATACAAGAAGTCGAAGGTCACAGAAATCAATCAACCAATCATTCGTCTAGGCTATAAAAATTTTAGTCATGGAACTAGACAATCAGTTTACCTACCCAATCCACATGCAGATCTAAATCACAAATCCTACAAAATTTTATTATTCAATAAAGAAGCATACCATTGCCTATTTGCCTACTCTGAGTGTCGTCCATGCGCTCTGTGCAACTCCCACTTGTCGACCGTCGAGACTACACCGATAAAATGCAGAGTTAAAGAAAAACCCAGAGGGTATTACACGGTTTGTAGAGAGGAATGACAACAATAGTATAATTACTCAATCATAAGAAGGCATAATGAATATCGATCAAAAAAGAACAATCAACAGGGGTAGATGACTGGGAAAAACATCCTTCGCTCATCATCCACACATAAAAAAGCAGGGCACTAGAATATATAGGTCGCTGTGCACCGAAGTGACGACCGTCGATTCATATCCTGGCCGACTGCTCAGGTGTGGACTGATGATGTAGGGATGAGGACAAATATAAGAACAAGATCTTCAAATAATCAATAAAACAATAGAATAATCATAGCGATCAAGGATTGGTGGCCAAGGAGACCAAATCAATGCAGCGACCATAAAGCTAGGATGGATTTAAATTCTCAATTAAAAATGCTAAGTAAAACACTTTCTTTACATAATTAAAAGTACAGAAATGAAAGCGCAAGTTCAATATTAATCTACCATTTAAAATCGATGCATACCTATTGTAGCCCAAGGTGAAAAATCTGAGTCGTTGTCCCGCGCGCTCCATCCAACTCTCGCTTGCCGACCAATGTGACTTCACCGGTACCTCCTAGCCAATTCTAGGGGTACTCTTCTTCCCCCTTAGCCCCCCAAGCTAGAAAGAGGGCACACACACTAAACCAGATAACAACTAGCTCCCATCTCGCCTCGCAAGGCCGAGCTACCACTCCTCATCGAGCTGGGTATCCCAACTCCCACGGGATAAGTCAGTCAAGTCAAAAAATTTGTAGCATAACGTTACGCATAAAGGAAGAGATCCATCCTCCTCCTCCTCCCTCCTTTATATAGAATTTCTAAGTCATTTCTTTCCCAAATTCCCATTTAATTTGTTGTTCAATAATTTAATTCAGAAAAATCCTCCCCCATACACATGTCACCCATCCACTTCATTGCACCAAAAAATAATTTCATTAGTTATTTAATTACTCCTATTTCCCTCACCCACCTAAAAGCATTCCTAGAATCACTCCTAGGTGTCCCAATATTCCCTTACACATTTTAATGACTTACCCCCTTACTAATTTACTAGTTGAGTTAAATTTAGAAAGTTCTTAAAGGCAAGGTTCCTTACTAAGTTGTTCATTCTGCTTTTTCCATATGTTTCCCTTTCTCTTTATGTTTCCCCTTCTTCCCTTAGTCTCCTAATTCTTTTAAGTTTCCCTCTTTTCCCATTTTATCTAAAACTGAAATTAGCAAGTGTAGAAAATTACCTTTTTCCCCTTTTTCTTTTTAACTATTAAATTTTTAATTAGCACACGTAACAAAACACTTATTTCATTTCTAAAAAAAATTAATCCCCCAAAGTAATTTGATTTTTATAATTTAATTGAATTGCTTACCCCTTTCTCATCACATGTTTACTGATGATTATTAGTATTACTTATTTATTATTATTATTATTTTACCACAAGTATCACTTAGACCTAGATTTTATTTTCCTAGGCTGGGCGACATTCTTATTAGGGAAATTATTTTTAAGTATTTGTTATCACATTATTTGTTCTAAGGCCATCTAATTTTATTCACATATTAGTTAACAACGCGACATGCCCTTTAGGACGCACTACATGCTCCAAGGGTGCCACTCACCTCTTTCCTCTTTTCTTGCACGACGTGCCCTTTAGGATGCACTACGTGCTCCAAGGGTGCCAATCGCCTCTTGACTGACTTGGTAGACATTAAAAACCCTTGGAGTCAGTACTCCGCTAGGTGATCTTGTGGGAGACTAAGGTCCTCTAAGGAATAAGGCCCCTGCCTTATTGCGCACCCCTTACAATAATCGTGAGCTACTGTTACAGTCTGCCCTCATGACATCATGGGTATTCTCGAACTAGGTAATCATTAACCTATAGTTCGAGCCATGATGAGAGTGCTAGTAGGCTGTGGCAGGGCTACTTTCCACACCTATCCCTCAACGTCTCTCATTCTCATGCGTGACCCCTCTACTCCACATGTGAGTCTGGTCGGTAAGCTATCGTCAGCCTTCATCATCAATGAATCATGTAAGAAATAAATTCCACAATCATAACATCTAATCAGATGCACATATGTAATATATACAACAAACAAACCCCAATAGTCCACTTCCTGACTCGATCCAGAGTCCAAGTGTTTCATCAATGCCTCTTCATCCTCGAGGTCTAAAATCATACACACTTAGGAGAACCGAGTCAATAGTACCTGTCTACGTCAATACAACAAAATAACATGTCATCATATCCATAATGCCTCATAATCATAATCAAACACCCCATAGTATAATAATCCAGATCACTTGCAAGCAAGTGTCCTAAAAGAATAAGTTCCCTCAGTGCACGCAAGAGAGGGATGTTACAACCAATGGTACATGGGTCAAAGTCTGGTAATAGAGTAGTAGTTATCTATATTGGTAATAAAATTTCATGCATCCAATAGGTATGGAGCACAGTCCATGAAAATCAAGGATTAAATTTACGCCATGTTTGGTTGGATGGAAGAAATCTTCCATCTACAAAGCAATGGAACTAAGTATAAATAGGTCTGTATTACAGTTGGAGGGGGCATTAATCGAGAAAATGTATTATATGATTGCAAGTTGTTAGAATTATGTTTATGACGAACCTTTTTATATACTAAGCGTCTGTGATTTGGTGATTTGACGCTGCTAAACATTTGTTTATATGTGATTATAAAGCGTTGTTTATATTCTTAGCAACCTTCTTCCACTAACCTCCTTGATACAGGGGCTAAGAATGGCCTCTGAATCATTTTGGTAGATCCATCCTTTCAGAAACCCCGTGGATAACCAAGACTTGGCCTGGTGATTCCAATGCTTGTGTAAATACAAAGGGTAATACATCACCATCTTCAACTAGTATCTTATCCAAAGGTTAATAGAAGCTCATCATCAACTAAATTCTTGTGTAAATACAAAGGACAATAGATCATTAACAAGGGTCAATGATATATTAGCTCAAATTCTCATGTAAATGAGGCTTTGAAATGAAATATTGATGTTGATTATCAGTTTCTCTATCAATGCAAAGTGATTGCTACATATTTTGGTGAATCTATTCTGGAGGTTGAGGGAATGACTTCAGTGAATATAATTCCTATGTTTTAAAGTTTGTTTCTATTTATAATAGTTTTATAATGGATATCATTGTTTTTGGGTTTCCTAATAGCCTTGTCACACCCCTAGAATCAAACCTTCATAAAGTTTGACTTCTGAAAGTTCTTGGCAAATACAATGCACCAACAATTTTTAAATTTTAGGGGTACCAGGTCATTCAGGTACCAGTCTCACTTGATATATATGTTAATCCATCAAAACAACTCACATATGGGTTATTTTAAGTCTAGGATGGTGAATGACTAGCCAACATGTTTCTCTCCCAACCATTGAGTGGCTACCTATGGTAAGAGATCATGTAAACTCTTTTATGTAAGTGCAGGTTTTTTGCAGTATGTAAACTATTTTATGTCTATATTAGACTTTATTATACAAAATGAAGTATTCATTATAATTATTCCTTTAGTCAAACAATCACTACAATTGCAAAACAACACCAAAGTGGGAGACTGATTCCTTTTTGAGCAGTTTACTATGATAAGAGTCTATGGTTTGGAAGAGAATCCATATCAAAAGTGAGTGTTGAATTTGGTTGTTCTAGAGACTGAAAAAAGTGAAATTCAGTAAGTTGTTGACTAAAAATCCAAGCATATTACATTAAATGTTGATCGAATGAATTTAAAAGAAAAACCAAATCTACACAAGTGTATCTATTCTTGAGGTTGATGGAGTGAATACAGTGAATATACTACCTATGTTTCATTGTTTGTTTTCTATTTGTTGTGTTATATTAATGCATATTTTCCATAACATATTAGAATGTAATATGCCATAACATATTACAATGTAATATATCATAACATATATTACTATATAACATATTACATTGTAATATATTATAACATATTACATTGTAATATATTATAACATATTACAATGTAATTATATGTTACATTGTAACATATTATCTCCTAGTAGCCTTGTCACACCCCGAGAATCAAATCTTCATAAGGTTTGACTTTTGCAAGTTCTTGGCAAATATAATTCACCAACAATTTTTAGATTTTAGGGGTACCAGGTCATTCAGGTACCAGTCTCACTTGATCCATATATTAATTCACCAAAACTACTCACATCTGGGTTATTTTAAGTCTAGGATGGTGAATGACCAACCAACATGTTGTTGTCCCAACCATTGAGTGGTTGCCTATGGTATGAGAACATGTCACCAGTGAAGGTTTTTTGCAGTTTGTAGACTATTTTATGTCTATATCAGACTTTATTAACCATAATGAAGTATTCATTATAATTATTCCTTTAGTCAAAGGATCACTACAATTGAAAAACAACACCAGAGTGGGAGTCTGGTTCCTTTTTGAGCAGTTTACTATGATAAGAGTCTATGGTTTGGAAGAGGAGCTATATCAAAAGTGAATGCTGAATTTGGTTCTTCTAGAGGCTGAAAAATGTGAAATTTAGTTAGTTGTTGAGTACAAATCCAACCATATTACATTAAATGTTGATTAGATGAATTTCAAGGACAAGCCAAATCTACACAAGTAGGTCACTCATGTCTTACACAAATATGTGACCAAGACTCATGAAAATATGAAGAAATTAAATAGGCATTAATCAAAGTGGAGAATTAGCTTCAAGGTGTTAAGCCCTAATATGGGCTCATTACCCCTTAATTGGGGCATATTACATTAGTAATGCTATTTTATTTATGTCAGCTTTATTCCATTAGTTGTAATTATACCTCCTAGTCTCCTATATATACCAAGGAGACATTGTCATTTGGAATCATCTTGTACTTGAACATTTATGTGGGGTAAAAGAAGGTTGCCCCCTCGAAGAGGATTATTATTTAAAATTGTCTCTTTTTCAAGGCGTTGAGTACTTATTCTAAGGTTTTTCTATGCTATATTGATATTTGGTTATGAACATATGGTATCAGATCTCAAGGTCTTGGGGTTTCGCTGCTACATCTGAGACACCATGGAATTTTCGCTATAACATTTTTTATACAACGAATCAGAAGGAACGACTTGGTGGATATTTAGTAGATGGATCAAGGTACGTTGGGTTAAAATTTCAGCTCCTAATGCCTTATACTTTCGAAGACACAACCTTTATATGATAGGGTTCTGGAATCATCCTAAATTGAGTCATTGCGGAATTTTCGCTAAAAAACGTTTTCTGTAACGTTTCAGACCCTGAAATCTAGAGGATATTCACATAAATTAGTAAGGTATATGTGGTAGAAATTTCAGGTTCTGGGTCATCTTAAATTTGTATATACACCCTGTGGAAGATAGGGTATCTGACTAGTCCTATTGACTAGTCTCAAGAAGGTGTTCTGGGTAAAACAATCATAACTTATTCCTAGGGTATCCAAATTGAGTGAGACTAGTTGCATTGGATAGTGGACAGCCTGTATTAGTTTTGGTACGAGTTGCAGAATTTTATATCAATTATTTTGTGTGGGGAATGCTATACAAGTGAGATCTTATGGAAAGGCCAAAAATCAACAAGTTGTGGGGAAGTTACCATAAATTCCACTTGAAACATCCAATTTTTATCAGACCTATGGCATTGAAGAGACGAAATATCAGAGACCTACAAAAAATAAAAGTTCATACTCAGAAGGGCCAAAATTTTGGAGATATAATAAAAGGAAGATTGTCTAGCAGAACCACCTCAAAATCAAGGTTTAAAGTGATACTTGACCAACATACCAGCAAAAAAGGGAACTTCTACACCAAATAAGCCTCTAGACAATCCTACTTGGACTCTTGATGAAGGTGAAGAAATGCGTAGGGACATAAATGATTTACAAAGGAATACAATAACAAAAGATGAACTACAAGAGATGATGGATTCAACAAAGGCTAAGTTTGAGGCGATAAATACTAAGATGGATGCTTTAAAAGGGGAGATCATGGGAGGATTGAAAAGTTTCCTAATAGAGAGGACACTTGAAAGTGAAAATGTATCCCATGAAATTCATGATGAGGACACAAGGAAGTTGAATCAAGAATGGAGAAACTCCAACTTTGGGTTGAAGACCAACCACATTCCTAAGATTGATATGAGGAAGTTTGATGGCCGCAAGGACCCAATCACATGGATACTTCAGATGGAGAAATTTTTTGATCTACATAATGTGCCACATACACAAAAGGTATGAATTGCTTCTTTATATTTAGAACCCAATCAATCTGTACAGTATCAATGGCTTTGTTCTCGCAAATCACTCGTCACTTGAACAATTTTCATGAAAGAAATGATAGCACACTATGAGGATACAAAGAGCAATACCTTCTTTAGCCAATTGATAAATCTCAAGAAAAAGAGTTCAGTTGCCGAGCACATTCAGAACTTCCAAAGATTGAATATAAAGGTAACATATATTCTAGATGAGCACTTGATTGATGTATTCATAGGAACTTTAAAGGATAATATTCAACATGAGGTTCGCCTTTGGGAACCTAAATCATTGGAGAATGCATTTAGGGTGGCAAGAAATGTTGAAAGTAAAAATATGGGTATGGCTACTAGAAGTACCAATCCTAACATCTATAGAGAGAATAATGGTCCTTTTTCTAAAACACCTCAACCTACAAGGTTGACACCTCAACAATTGGAGGAAAGAAAA
>SNQJ01S0000795.1:121102-149469 GCA_010110895.2 Picea sitchensis | reverse complement strand
AATGCATAAATGCGCTTTCACGTCGTAGTAAGAGCTAGTTAATGTCGGAGGAGAGTGGCGAGCGGTGGCACGAGCCGATCACATGGCTCCATGCCCCGGTGGCTGGTGCCTACCTCCGTTGTATGCCAAGTGTGCCGCACTAACACCCCATCCAAGGGGGCATCCACCATTCTAGCTTTGCAGATACATTGCATCTATTGCATCTATGTAATATAGCGAATATTTTATTCTAAGAGAGGATACTATGAGAGAAAGAAGAGGAGGTTACATTGAGTTTGTTGTAGGTTGTATCCCATCATTTTTTCGATAATAATAAAGGAATGACCTGGAAATTTCTCTAGTGGACGTATCCCACACTAGATGAGCCATGTATATATTTGTCTCTATTTTATTGTGTATCTTTTGTGTTTTATTTCCACATTTGTTTTATTTTATTCCTCGGTGATACAGTTTTTCTAACATAAAAGAAGCTCTTCTTCACACCAGGATACACATAATAAAATCTATTGTCTTCCTCAATGCTAGTGCTTCGAACATCCTTTTCATTGGGAATGTACATCCTCCCTTGAAATGTCAACAATCCATCCACTTAAAGGAAATATCCTTCAAATTTAGGTTTTGACTGCCTCTCATTTTGAAGTGTTGAAATTGTTATCACTCCAAGAGTTTTTCCTTGACTCTAAAGAGAACGAGCTTGGTAACTTAATAAAATACTCAATAATGTATAAATTGGATCAAGTTGGATGACTTGATATGCTCTCATTCACTCAAAATAAACATGGATACACTCAAACATAAAAGGCATTCAACTATACTTGTTCTGAAAGTTTAATAAAGATGTGAATGTATGAAGAATGCTTACCACATTAGTAGAAACACACACATGGGCATATGTGAATGACCAACTATAACAGGCAGAAATACTTATGAGCTTAGTCTATCAATGATGAGATAAGATGACAATTATCCATCATTAGATAAAGATAGACAAATGCATAAAACATTTACTCATAATCATGGAAAATATAAAATATGGAAGTCTGAATAATTTACAGTGAAAGAAGCTTCTATTTCAATATGTTTTCCAAAATGTCTCTCATATATGAATAATAGCCAAATCTCCAAAGTCGAACCCACCTTCACCATTGTGATCATTGGATTTAGAGCCTTTACATTGATAAATAAGATCCTATGAAGAAGGATCAAAAAGCCAAAAATAGCCTATGATCATATCTAATTACAAAATAATAGGATGTAAACCCTATCTTCAAGCAGTCAAACTCTATCAAGATCTATGGTCTTCGACAGGTTTATTTGTGTGTTGGAGGATGAATATACCTTGTAGAAGATTTATTTGACAGCTGGGAACTCATACCTCCTTTTCTTCAACAAACAATAGAGCTCAATTAGGACATGTTTACTTCCTCGTTGGAAAATCCCTTGTTTGTAGTGTTGTAAGTGCAAAATAATTGACAAATACTACAAACAACTGAAGAATGCAATTTGGAAAGAGCTACTTGAATCTTTGGTTGAACTCTAACTTGTAGTTTGATATCTTCGATGATTTATGAACCCAAGATGTTGCTTCCAAATACAATGATACTACTCAGTATTCATATCATTGCATCTTTGCTTGATTTTCCATATCACTATGTATATATATATATTTGAAGATTCATTGAAGGATTAGCATATACATTTACATTATATAGGACTTTGATGTCATCTGTCTTTTGGAGAGGGTCTTCTACCCAATTCTTCATATACATACTCTTATTTCTTTAAGCAAAAATGGAGTATAAGCAAGGTAAGAGTGACTGAGCTCCTATAGAATACTCTGACTAATGTTGACTGCATAATTGCTATGTCTATTGTTTTCATAACCATATTCTATATATGTGCTTCATTTCAACACTATTCCACTATAAAATCATCTTTTGTATCAAGGGTATTTATATTTTCATCCAATCATCATATTTCCAACCTCTTCTCTCAATGACTTGAAATACAATTTTACTAGCATTCTTACATCGTTGTGTTGAGTAGCTAGGTCAGTGTTAAATTTATCAATATTTACATCATTTAAATCAACTGATGTTTGGGACACTGACAAATTTCCTAGTGTAGAAGAATATTGATAAACAAACATGCGGCCTAGGGAGCAAAATCTGTCCCTGATGGAGGATTCAAAGAGGGTGGAACACCAATTAATGTTCTCATATTCACTGCTTTTTGTGGGTTTCTTCCAAGGCCACAAGTAACTTCCCAAAACACAACTGTCAATGGATTCTCAATTGGAACACCAACTACAAGCATTGACCCTTTCTCTATGTTCTAGTATTCGCCAAATGTTGCATAGAGCTCCTATGTCGACTTGTACATGATCCTCCTAGTGCAACGTTTCTATTTCCATGTCATGGCTTGGTGTTCTTAATAAAACATAACACCATATGTAAACATTGGAAAATATGAATTTGCTACACCTTGACACCTACAAAATCATGTGTACCTGGTTTCCTGTGTGTTATTTTTTATATATGCTCAAAAGCACAATCCCACATACATTGGAATCTTAAAACTAGCAGCCTTTATATCTGTCATTTTTCTCATAGCATTTCAATGAGGCATGTGGAGTGTGTTGTTGGAACTTGGCTTGTTTAGCTTATGTGTTGACTTAGACTTGACATGTGGACTTGGAATTTGGCATATGCTAGATGATTTGGTCGATACGCTAGACTTAGGATTAGAACACTCGAACACACAACCTTTTTTTGGCAAAATTAACAAATAAAAAAAAACTACTTTTATTTGCAAATATAAAACACAAAATCTAGGGTTTCAAGCTAAATAACAATAATTATATTTGTTTTTGGAATGCAGGTCAAGAAGATGAAGACCATAGGATCCTTTTGACAGAAGATGAATGGGGAAAAAGTGATCAATGAAAAATTGTCAGGGCTAAATGGAAAATTTGAGGATTATAATAATGGGCAAAAGACCAAAGAAAATGAAAATTTAGCATGAAATGATGAAGACGCTTAAAAAATTTAAAAGGAAATTTGAGCACTACCTTATGGCTCCAACTAGTATGGAGACCTCCCTGCAAGGATCCAAGAACCTAGCAGTTTCAGTGGCCTTTCCATTGGGCTATGGAGTCAATAGTCAACCATTCTCTGAACATCTTCAAAACTTGCCTTTATTCCAACAAACTAACTGCTACTTCTGAAAATCTTGAAATAAATCACATGCTCGGGAAGTGAGATTATTTCCTACACTACCCTACTCTAACCAGATCTACAACTTGGTAAAGTAAAGGCAAACTTCCATAAAAAAAATTAAATTAGCTTCAAAACTAAAAAGATTTCATCCATACCATTGATAAATAGATGATGTCTATGATGTAACAACAATGATAACAGATCCTTCAGAAAATAAGACTCACCTGGAAGTGGTGATGAGTAAAAGAAATATGAAATTTTCACTTACTATGAACCATATAACTCCATCAAGGCTGCAATTGAATCCTTGAAACCAAGATTAGAAACATATTGATCGATGAATGAATCATCCATGAATGCCTCTCTACTTGCAAACATATGACTTTCTAGTTCTCTTGAGATCAAATATCGATCATCAATGGAAACAACTCTCTCTTCAAAATCATGATCACAAGATGATGATAAAACAGGGTTTAAATCACATTTATTATGATCGACTAATAACATATAGTTGTCAATGCAATCATCATCTATCTCATCCTCAAAATTGTTTGAAAACTGCTCATGAAATTGACATGCATACCTATCAATAGAAAAATATGCAAACACTGGGGAATTTGATTCCCAATCTGACATATACTCACACTCTTGCTTCTGTTCAAGATCTGCTTCATACTCACTATCTTCTTTCTCAAAAACTGAAACACACTGACAAATTCCTTGCTCTCATGCATGTAGATCTTCAAAGTAAGAGGGATCTTGAATTCTCTTAGAAGCACGGATATTCTCCTCAAGTTTTGCTACATCCTCAAACAACTGTCTTAAATATGATGATTTCCTTTCTAACAAGATAAGGACAAGCCTTGAATATTGCGCCATAACATAGTATACCATGGCAGTAATCTCAGTAGGTCGGATCTCCAATGGCATGCTATGATAAATGTTATAAAATATTCTGTTAAAGATAGACAAACCTTCTCCCTCCTCTCTCCTCAAGGAATAAAAATCAGCGAGGTATGAATCAAAATATTATTTCTCACCGAAATGCTTTGAAAAATATTTAGACAACTCGATCCAAGAACCAATTGAATCAGCCCACAAATTTTTAAACCATACTACAACATCTCTAAATAAATATCTGGAGAACAAACTCATAACAACATCATCATGTATAATCTCGAATTGATCAATAAAGTTTTCAGAAGTCCCCAAATGCCTCTCTGTTGTGACATGATCCTCTACAAAAAACTGAGGAAGATATTCAAGGTAATCAAGAGGATAAGGATGAAGGGGATATGTCAGCCTCAAAGGTTTAAACAACTTCATTTTGATTTTAGTTTGAAAAGTAGTGGGATGATCATGAGGATAAACAATTTTATGGAAAGGCTAAAAAATAATGACAAAAGGTACAAAGTTATAATAAGGTTTTGAAACGGTCTTAATATGCTCAAGGTTACATGGCTGATCAAAGTTGGAAGGAATTTGAATACAAAAAACATCCTTATGAATAGGTTGGGGTAAATATATGAGATCAACATCAATAAAATAAGGAGATTGCAAAATTTCATCTTCTAAGGATGGATATATAAAGGTAGGTTGATGATCATCTGAATAAACAAAACACAAGATGATCCTCTTTACATGTGAAGAGAAAAGAAGAAAAGAGATGATAAAGAACAACAACAGTTCATGAAGAAATCTCATAAACTGATACCTGGATTTTCCCTTATACCCTTTCATCTTTCTGTCAACCAGATCCTCCCTAGTGGAGTCATTGATTGTGGATTTGATAGGCAGATGATTACAGTCAATCTTTATGTCCTTCTCTTGTCTTCCATCAAGAGTTGGATTTGTGTCATTCTCCCAGGGAAACTATACTTCACTTTCGTTCCCTAGCAAGGATGCCATTTTGTTATCACTCAAAGAGTATTCCCCTGACTTTAAATGGA
Source organism: Picea sitchensis (assembly GCA_010110895.2). Lineage (NCBI taxonomy): Eukaryota > Viridiplantae > Streptophyta > Pinopsida > Pinales > Pinaceae > Picea > Picea sitchensis. The sequence goes on along the minus strand of SNQJ01S0000795.1, from coordinate 144,302 downwards.
ATGATATTGGTAACTTAATCAAATAATCAATGATTTATAAACTGGATCAAGTTGGATGATTTGATACACTCTCATTCACTCAAAATACACATGGATACACTCAAACATAAAAGGATTTCAACTATACTTGTTTAGAAAGTTTAATCAAGATGTGAATGTATGAAGAATTCTTATCATATTAGTAGAAACACACACATGAGCATATGTGAATGACAAACTATCACAGACATAAATACTTATGAGCTTAGTCTATCAATGAAGAGATAAGATGCCAGTTATCTTTCATTAGATAAACATAGACAAATGCATAAAACATTTACTCATAAGAATGGAAAAGATAGAAGATGGAAGTTTGAACAATTTACAGTGAAAGAAGCTTCTATTTCAATGTGTTTTCCAAAATGTCTCTCATACATGAATAATAGCCAAATATCCAAAGTCGAAACCCCCTTCACCATTGTGATCATTGGATTTATAGCCTTTACATTGATAACTAAGATCCTATGAAGAAGGATCTAAAAGCCAAAAATAACCTATGATCATATCTAATTACAAAAAAATAGGATGTAGACCCTATCTTCAAGGAGTCAAACTCTATCAAGATCTGTGGTCATCAATAGGTTTATCTATGTGCTATAGGTTGAATATAACTTGTAGAAGCTTCATTTGACAGCTAGGAACTCATACCTCCTCTTCTTCAACCAAAAATAGAGCTCAATTAGGACATGCTTTCTTCCTCGTTGGCAAATCCCTCGTTTGCAGTAATGTAAGTGAAAAACAGTTGACAAATGCTACAAACAGCTGAAGAAGGCAATTTGGACAGAGCTGCTTGAAACTTTGGTTGAACTCTGAGTTGTAGTTTGATATCTTCGATGATTTATGAACCCAAGATGTTGCTTCCAAATCTAATGATACTACTCAGCATTCATATCATTGCATCTTTACTTGATTTTCCATATCACTATGTATATATATTTGAAGATTCATTGAATTATTAGCATATACATTTACACTATACAACATTTTGATGTCATCTTACTACTGGAGAGGGTCTGCTACCCAAGTCTTCATATACATGTTCTTATTTCTTTAGGCAAAGACATAGTATAAGAAAGGTAAGTGTGACCAAGCTTTTGTAGAATACTTTGACTGATGTTGACTACATAATTTCTATGGCTAGTGTTTTGATAACCATATTCCATATTTGTGCTTCATTTCAACACTATCCCACTATAAACGATATTTTGTATCAAGGGTATTTAGATTTGCATCCAATCATCATATTTCCAACCTTTTCTCTCTGTGACTTGAAAAGACAATTTTACTAGCATTCTTACATCACTGTGATGAGTATCTAGGTTAGAGTTAAATTTATCAATATTGACATCATTTAAATCAATTGATTTCTAGGACGCTAAAAAATTTCCTAGTGTAGCAGAATATTGGTAAACAAACATGCAGCCTAGGGAGAAAACCATGCCCCTAATGGAGGATTCAAAGAGGGTGGAACACCAATTATTGTTCTCATCTTCATTGCTGCATGTGGGTTGCTTCCAAGGCCATAAGTAACCTCCAGAGAAACAATTTTCTATGGATTCTCAATCGGAACACCAACTACAAGCATTGACCCTTTCTATGCATTCCAATATTCACAAAATGTTGCAGAGAGCTCCTTTGTTGACTTGTACATGATCCTTTTGGTGCAACATTTCTATTTCCATGTCATGGCTTGGTGTTCTTGATATAACATAACACCATCTGTAAACAATGGAAACTACGACCTTGCTACGCCTTGACACCTGCAAAATCGTGTGCACCTGGCATCCTGTGTGTTATTTTTTATATATGCTCAAAAGCATAATCCCACATACATTGGGATCTTAGAATTAGCGACCTTTATATATGTCGATTCTCTCATAGCATTTCAATGAGGCATGTGGAGAGTGGTGTTGGCGCTTGGCTTGTTTAGCTTATGTGTTGACTTAGAATTGACATGTGGACTTGGAATTTGGCATATGTTAGATGATTTGGTCAATAGGCTAGACTTAGGATTAGAACCCTAGACCTCACACCCTTTTTTTGGCAAAATTAACAAATAAAAAATTTATATCTTTATTTGAAAATATAAAACACAAAAGATAGGGTTTCAAGCTAAATAAAAATAATTATATTTCTTTTTGGAATGCAGGTCAGTAAAAAAAAGACCATAGGATCCTTTTGACAGAAGATGAATGGGAAAAAAGTGATCAATGAAAACTTGTCAAGGCTAAATGGAAAATTTGAGGATTATAACATTGGGCAAAAGACCAAAGAAAATGAAAATTTAGCATGAAATGATGAAGACGCTTAAAAAATTTAAAAGGACATTTGAGAGCTAACAAAAGTAACCTTCAAATACGAACTATCTCCAAGAAATTGTCCCAACACTTGCTCCCTCAAATTGACCTTTAAGAGAACTAGGGAGAATATCCATGGACTTCTTCTCAAGGCATCGACCAACACATTCTCCTTTCTCTTGATGTATGAAATTCCATAGTAATCACTCATGAATTCACTCCATCACCTCTACATGGAGTTTAGGTCCATTTGAGTGAATAAATGCTTCAATATTCATAATTTGTTTTAAGCTCAAAGATTCAAAGATTTTCCCAATAAGACAATTCCTCCAAATCTTTAGATATAACATCACAACTACCAATTCTAAATCATGCATAACATAAATCTTCTCATTTTGTGACATGTTCCAAGATTCATATGTTGTCAATCCCTCATCATGCATTAACATAGAACCTGACCATTTATTTGAAGTATCCATGCATATTGTGAAACCTTTATCCATATCAAGCACTCATAGGATTGGCACACTGGTGAGTAATCTCTTTATATCAACGAATGCAACATCACATTATTTATTCCACTCATACTTGTTCCCCTTACTCTACAAAGTAGTGATCAGTTTCACAATCTTTGAGAATCTCTTGATAAAACTTTGATAATATTTGGCTAGCCCCATGAAGCTTTACACCTCATGAAATGTTTTTTGCACTGGACAATCCATTGTGGCCTTCACCTTTTCTAGGTCCACCAAAATCCTTTCCCTTGAAATCATATGAACAAGATAGTGAATTTCTTTATGAATGAAAGAACATTCCAACAATTTTCCATACAATTTGTTTTATTTTAAGCATGATAACACATAAGGAAAAGTGCTCATTTGGTTCCCTTTCATTCCTAAAATAGACAATAATATCATCTAGAAAGACATACAAAAATAAGTCTAAGTACTTTCATAATACACCATTCATGAAGTTCATGAGTACAATTGGTGCATTGGTCAAAAGAAATGGTACCACTATGAACTCATAGTGCCCAAACTGAATATGGAAGGATGTCTTCAAAATGTCACCTTCCTTAATCCTTCACCGAAGATAACCTAATCGTAGATCATTTTTTAAGAAAATTGATGCTCCTTTCATATGATAATAGATATCATATATATGAGGTATTGAGTAACCATTCTTCATTATGTCTTAGTTCAAATCTTTGTAATATATGCATAATTGCAAGGAACTATCTTTATTCTTAAAAAATATTATTGGTGAACCACAATAAAAGCATTAGGCCTAATGAGACCAAGTCCAATAATTCCTTCAGATGCATCTGCAAATCATGAATTTCTAGAAACATCATCCTTTAAGGTGTCTTAGAGAATGTCTCACCACCAAGTTTTAGATTGATAGTGAAATCAAGTTCTCTCTTAGGAGGTAACCATAACAACTCTTTGGGAAAAACATTATTGAATTCTGATAAAAATGTGTACTTATATAAATAGGATTCCTTTCCATCACTGATCACCTCTACTGCATACAACTAACATCCTTTCCTCATGCAACATTTAGCTTTCATTTTCTATATGAAACATAGAGACAACTTTGTCTTAATACCATGGATGTCAATTGAACTTCCCTCATCATCTTAACACAACACTCTCTTCTCAAAATAGTCTAGAAAATATCGATGAGCTTCTAGTAAGTCAATACCAATAGTTAGATCATAAGTCCCTAGGGGACCGATACACACTTTTAACCTAGTTGTACACACCCCTAGGTACATAAATATTTCTCAACACTCGTTCATGTTGCTCTCTTTACCCCATAGTCTTTCTTGACCTATTTAAATTTTTTGTGATCATAGGCTTCCAACCTACATTTTTATAATGCATATCATGAAATGAAACTATCTATTGCACCATAATCAAACATGATTTTAATTTTGACATTGTTTATCTTACCTCATGACTCCACCATAGTGTATTGATGGTCAATGTAAAAATTATTAACTATTGCATACATTAGGTGGTTATTTCCTTTATTTCCTGTTGAGGCCTTCCCTCCACTATGCATGGTGCCAAATTGTAACTATGGGCAGTCACTATAGTAATGAGGTTCCTGTTGATGATTGAATCTGTCAGGACTGAAATACCAACCTCATGAGGATGCAAATACTCCTGCATTTTTATAGAGGTGGTACTCCTCTGTTCGATATTTATAAAATGTGGGACTTTTATGAGAAGTCTGTCAACAGAAAGTAAAATAGATATAACAAAAAACAAAAAATATTTTTATTTTCTATTTTAAAAAGAGAATTTTTGAGAATGGACCAGGAAACACACACATTCATACATTTCAAGCAAATTAACAAAATTCCTCAATCCATCATTGTAGGGATAAATATTTATGATCACATACAAATTACAAGAAAATGATGTGCATGAATAAGAGAACTTTGACATAGTGATACATGGGTAGCTCAAATGAAGATAATGATAGATCAACCTCAAATAATTTATATTCATAAAAACTGGGTTACAAAGTACAATCGAGATTGTTCCCAAAATAGTTCTCTTGTAATTTCTAAAAAATATATAGTTCAATACACATTCTCTGGAATTAAAATGTGTTTATCATAATGACTGGGATTGGGGCTCCCGCGGGCCATAAAGAAAATATGTATAAGAATGAAGTTCATAGAAAGAATAAAGTGGCTGACGGAATGTAACAAGGTGTGGAAAGAAGAAAAAAGAAAAATATGAGTCTTCGGGAAAACCTTTCTATTTAAAGATCTAGAGTAACTGGATGAAGATCTTGATAAAGATAAAAATATGTGATCAGTATAAACTTACTATTATGGGATCTCATGGTTTTTCACTTTCTCGTTGATGTCCTTTTATGGATTTCCTCAACACTTACATGAACCATCTCAATCGTCCTTTTCCCTTCATTGGTAAGATTGTCAACAACCTTTTTAAACAACTCCTCGATGTAGCTCCTCATTGGTGCCACATTTATTTCATGCCAGATTTTTATATTGAAGAGTTCAAATTCCAAGTCCCTTAGATCAATAGAAATGTTGTGCAATGCTTCTTCAATATCTTGGTTTTTAATCGAATAATCAACTAGCCAGTTTTCCATGTCATCTTCACCATATTCAACAATGCCATAGAATTTTCCAAATGAAAACCCTTTAAAGATATCGACTTGTTCATCAAATTCTTTCTTGGTTAAAAACAATAATTTGAGTATCAATTTTCGGTCTTGGAATTCAATGGTGTTTCCAACTAGATATATCTCAGTTAGCTTCCTCAATAGTTCCTCTCTTCTAGTTATGGCCTAGCTACATGCTTGAATGATATCATTCATATTTTTTACCTTTTCCTTCCAGCATGCGTTCAGTTGTTTTATTCGGTTCGGAGAAGGAAAATCCTCCTCTCTTATTCTCAATTTGGTCATATTAATAACTTTAACACCAAATGGTAAAACTTCATCGAGGTAGAAACCTTGCTCGTTTTTCAAATATTCTTGTAATATTCATGAAAAACATTTGATCTTGTTCCAAAAGAAACCATACTCTTTGAAATATCCCAAGCCTCTATTATTACTTCCATTCTATTATTTATATTATTTTCCACATATCCTCAGGATGATGTTAGAGGCTTATTGATCCTTTTAAATGTTATGTAGATGTGGTAGGACCTATCATTGCAAAACGACTAGCAAGAATTGGAACTGGCATTAGAGATCCCTCCAATTCTTTGATTCGCTCCTTTAACTTGACATTCTCTTCTTCAAGGCCTTCAATAGAGTTTTCTAGGGAATCTACAGTTTCTCAGTGTATCTGGGAAATTTGGGAAGGCCGCATTTTCTATAGGTTAATCTCTGAGCGATATTTCCCCTTCTTATTCTTTACATCTCTTTTCTCAATAATAAAATTTTTGGATTTGTTGTCGAAAAAAGCGCTCTGAAATGAAAAAAGACTCTTCTACGTCGAAGGTCTTGGTCCCAATTATTTCCATCTGAGGGTTTTGGTGAGAAGTATTCTCTATCTGGTCATCATTGGGGAACACTTTCTCAATGTCAATTTATATTTCCATATCCTCGAGGGAGAGATCATGGATATCACTTTCTCCCCAAGGTCCCTCCTCTTCTTGCACAATGTTTTTTCGTTTCTTCCTCACAAGAAGTTTATGAGAACTTTTAATTTTTTCGGAATGAGGGTTCTTATCTCCTCCTCCACCTAAATAACTGTGGGTGAATTTCTTACTTGGGTAGGTCATTGGAGTGCTTCTCTGAGATGTTGTACTGTTTGGTGTGACATTCGGGGATTGTGCACTTTTCTCACTTGGACCTTTTCCTCTCTGCTTGTACGACTCATTGGTGTTGAGTATTTTCTCTAGGTCTCTGGTTTCACAAGATGGACTACTTGAGGCATTGTCTCCATCTTCATTCAGAATATTGTTAATGAAAAAATTGATGAAACCAACAACTAATAGATGTTCTACAAAACTACCACTAGGGTCGAACCCTTATACTTTTTCATCGTATTTTAAATTGAGGTTGTGGAAGTGGCTTGTGAATTCATCAATCATGTTCATATTCTTGAATATGAAATCCCTAACTTTCCAAGGCAGAGATATGAATTGATTTTTTCTATTTTCATGGAAAAAATGCAACCAGTATGTGTACTTCCTTGCTATATCAACATCAAACATTCTACTAGATATGTGACATGGAAGGAAGGAAGGATTTTATTTGGATCCAAAAATACTTATAACTTTATAATTTTCCATTTGTTCTAGTATCCCCTTCCTATCTAGGAAGTTAGTCGCCTGGTCAAACATCTAGGGAGCATTTTTTCCAAACATCAATTCTTTATAAACTGAGAGAAAAAAAATAAAGACTTCATACAAATGTTGGGAGGCCTTGTACCTCAACAATGATTGATACCAGAAGGTTACTGGGTTGAACTCACAGTTTACCTTCTTGCAGATAGATAATCTCGAGAACTGACAACAGTGCGCTATCACAAAGACAAAATAAGATGACCTCAAAAAATTCTTATCCTTCTTGTATAGTGCCAATTGGGAATATATTTCAATGGAAATCAACTTACCCCAATCAAATATGGAATGTTCCTTGACCGTAAAATAAATATTGTAAAGAATCATTTGGGAGATGTTGGTTGTGGTTTCTTATCATGTTATCCTCGTAAAAATCCATGCAATTTCTCGGAAGGGATTTTTAAATGCCCCAACCTACAATCTTATGATGTCCTAGGGGACGACCGCTGGGTTTTATAGGAATTCAGGTAAGAGGTTGAGTCCATTTTCATGATTTTTTAAGAACTCCCTACAATCTTCACCTTTGAAAGTGAGTGTTGGCTCGGGGAGCCTCAACATCTTACGGAAAACCTGAGGTGTTAGAGAGACAAGGGAATGGTCTCGCAACTGGATGATCTACTGGCTTGGAATGAATCTCTTAGCACACTAGGTGACCAACTCATTACAATAAAAAACTTTTGGGACACACCCTGTACGCGCAATTCCAAAGGTCCAGATTATTTCATTCTAGGAAGAAGGGGATGAATAATAGGAATATTCCCTACACCACTGAAATCTCTGATCCTCACATCCAAAAATATTCAGTTTATCTCTAGAAAAATGTTGGGAGGCCTTGTACCTCCACAATTATTGATACCAGAAGGTTACTGGGTCGAACTCACAGTTTACTTTCTTGCAGATAGATAATCTCGAGAACTGACAACAGTGCACTATCACAAAGACAAAATAAGATGACCTAAACAAATTCTTATCCTTCTTGTATAGCGCCAATTGGGAATATATTTCAATGGAAATCAACTTACCCCAATCGAATATGGAATGTTCCTTGACCGTAAAATAAATATTGTAAATAATCATTTGGGTGATGTTGGTTGTGGTTTCTTATCATGTTATCCTCGTAAAAATCCATGCAATTTCTCGTAAGGGATTTTTAAATGCCCCAACCTACAATCTTATGATGTCCTAGGGGACGACCGCTAGGTTTTATAGGAATTAAGGTAAGAGGTTGAATCCATTTTCATGATTTTTTAAGAACTCCCTGCAATCTTCACCTTTGAAAGTGAGTGTTGGCTCGGGGAGCCTCAACATCTTACGGAAAACCTGAGGTGTTACAGAGATAGGGGAATGGTCTCACAACTGGATGATCTACTGGCTTGGAATGAATCTCTTAGCACACCAAGTGACCAACTCATTACAACTAAAAACTTTTGGGACACACCCTGTACGCACAATTCCAGACGTCTAGATTATTTCCTTCTAGGAAGAAGGGGATGAATAATAGGAATATGCCCTATACCACTGAAAACTTTGATCCTCACATCCGAAAATATTCAGTTTATCTCTAGAGAATTGTTGTCAACTTGTTGCCATAAGTCGACGAGAACGTTCCCTTGCTCCAAATTATGTTAGGAATGAACGTTGGTGGGAGATAATATAATCCTTAGTAAATCCTATTTAATGCACTTTAATAGGAGGTATCCTAGATCCTTTTGCTTATTAATGACCATCCCTTCAAATATGTATGGTAAGTTATTAGCATTAAAAGCATAGTAAATGTGCATTGGGAAAGGCGTGAGGGTGGAGGGGATGTGCGGGGGCAATATGTCACTTGAGATATTTTTTGAACATGGGAACTCATGAACATGAGAGCTCATGATGGTATGAGGCATGCAATTGGATAAGTGTGGGATGACGCAGTGATTAGATGGATTCATGTAGGAAGAATGAAACTTAGGAAGTTCGAGGAGTCTGAGGATCAAAATGTAGATTACAAAAATATTTCATGCAATATGTCTATCACGGAACAGGAGAACATGAAATCTCAATCCCATCAACCCAGGAACCTGTGAGCGTAAAATCAGCTAAGTATGGAACAACATGGCGGTCGATCAGACTCGTATAGTGAATTTGTAGATGGAGGTGAGAAAATGTAAGTCCGGAAACCTCGAAACCTATGGTATAAAACGTGACTAAGTGTTAGAACTAGAAATGGATATTAAGAGGGAAAAAAGAAGAGGGAAAAAAAGAGTAATTGTAGAAGGGGGAAAAGAAAGGGAGAAACAAATCCAAGAAAATAGAAATGGGGAGGAAATTTTCTGGAACCAGGAAATGACCTCAACAACATGCTCCAACTGTGGGATGATGACCTCCTGTGGGTTGTCAAGAATCCAGAATCTCTCGTAACTAGGTTCTTCCGCCCATTGGGATATAGAGTCAGATTAATAATATACAAATTAAAAATAAAATTATGTACAATGAGAATGAAAAGTGCTAGGATAAGAAACCTTTGAGATGGTTCCCATTGACATGCATCATTAACCTTTTTCCTTTCATATCTTGGAGCATATATGAGTTGAATCCCAATATGTTTTCAACGACATAGGTTCTGATCTAGAGTCCTTCAAACTTCATGTGCATGGATGGATTTTCCTTGTCTTTGTTCCAAAGAAGTACCAGTTCTCCCTTCTGAACGTCATTCATAGTTTTTATTTGATAAAAATACTTTTTGACAATATGTTGCCTCTGAGAAGTCTGGCCCAAAGCTTTGCTTTGTTCCTCCTCCATCTTTAGAAATTGATTGATCCTTTTCTAAGTAGGCAAAATGTCTTTTGTATCTTCTGTATAAACCACATATATTAATGCATTAAGATCAAGGTTAATTGACATTTTTTCCTCTTTCCCATAGACCAATAGATACAGGGTCATCTCGGTACTATATTTCAGGGTTGTCCTACTTTCCCATAATGCTTCTGTTAGCTTCAAGTGCCAATTTTTCTCGTTATCATCAACAGTTTTCTTCAATATCTGCACAAGTGTTTTGTTCGTATATTTGGTAAGGCCATTTCCTTACGGATAATAATTCAAAGACTGACCCATAATGATCCCATATTGTCTGCAAAACTCCATGAATTTTGACCCAATGAAGATCGAACTATTGTATGTGATAAATTTATCACGAACACCAAACCTTGACAAAATGTTGTCTTTGAGGAATCCAATCAATTCTTCATTGTCGACCTTCTTCAGCGCCACTTCTTCTGGCCATTTTGTGAAATAATTAGTAGTTGTTACAATGTACATGTGCCCATTGCAATATTTTGGATTAATTGGCTCAACAACATCAAGTCCCCATTGGAAAAATGGTTGTTCCACCACAATCGGCTATAGAGGAATCACAACTTTCTTCAATTTTCCTGAGAATTGTTGGCATGAAAAACATCTCCTTATTGCAGTGTACAAGTCTGTGAAGATTTACAACCAGTAGAATAATGCTCTGATTATTTTGTGAGAAGTTGTAGTGGGTGCAAAGTGTCCACCACATATTCCTTCGTGGAATTCGTTGATCAATGTTGGAGCTTGATTCTCATCGACGCATATCAACAATATACCATCGAAATTCCTTCTGAAAAGTATATCATAAATCAATACATATTAGTTCACCTTCATTTTGAGTGTCCTTTTCTCCTTGGAACTCATTGTAATAGGGAATTACCGAGATCTTAAATAAAATATGGTATTTCCATACCATTCTGAATCACCTAATGGTCCCCCGACTGAGATTTAAATTTTTCCATCAACTGAGTCCCCATTCTGCATAAGATTGCATAATCCTTGTCCTCTTATTGATTTCAATGGTTTGATCTTGATATCATACTCTTGAATTTTTTCAAACCAGTTGGCTTATTTTCCTTCCCTCAATTGTTGATTTAGGAGCATCTTGACAAGGGATGTAGGAAATTACATGAGAGTTTAGTATAGAAGTCTGAAAGTGTGCCTCAAATTTTACGAGGGATAAAGCCTATTTCTCGAGTTCTGAATACCTCCACTCATAGTTGTGTAAATTTTTTATCATAAAACTTATGGGGATATCTTCTCCAATGTTATTTTTCTGAGTGAGGATGGATGTGACAACTGCCTCTGTAGAAAATCAATAGATAATGAAATCCTTTTGAAAATATGGACTAATGAGGTCGGGAGCAGTGGTGATGGCCCCCTTGATATTGTTGAATGCTTCCTGAGTATCTGTTGTCCACTCGAACCTCTTTTCTTTTTTCAACAATAAATTGATGGGTTTTATGATGCTTGCATAATCAGGAACAAATCTTCGAACAAAATTTATTTTCCCAAAGAACGACTGGACACCCTTCTTTGATGTCGGGGGGTTGAGTTCATTAATTGATTTAACTCTTTCCGGGTCAATGTAAATCCCTTCCTTGGATACAATGCGGCCCAACATATTTCCTTGAGTCACAACAAACAAGCATTTCTTTGGGTTGAGAGAGACATCGTATGATCTACATCTTTCAAAGACTTTTCTTAAATGATGGATGTGATCCTGCCCTTTTCTTGAGTGCACTATCAATTCATCTTGGTAGTCTGCCATGAACTTTCCTATCAGTCCATTTAATGCATGGTAAATGGTTGTTTGGAATGTATCTCCAACATTCTTCAAGACAAAGGGAATTCTAGCGTAATCATATGTTTCTCATGGTGTGATAAATGTTGTTTTTTCTCTATCTTCCTCAACCACTAAAACTTGATTATATCCAGATAAACCATCCAACATAGACATGCATGTTGATCCCATGACTTACTGTAGCAGAAACTCCATGTTGGGCAGCGGAAAATTATCTTTTATCCTCTCTTTGTTAATATCTCTGAAGTTGACCCACATTCATATTTCCCCGGTGTTAGCGCTCAAAATGTACCACTAAAAATTTTAGCCCCTTCACCAAATTTCCATGTTTGTTTTGCATGTTGTCATAGTCTCCAAGTCCCCATCGAGTATTGACGAGTTTCTATTCATCGCTTCTGCCCAAATTTCCAGTAATCCCTAGCCTATGATCTACATTCAAAGTGACCAAGATATTATTAAAGTTTCTTATTGTCATATTCTTCAGATCCTAAGTTTTTAATGTTTTTTAACAAAAAATAAAATTGGTTTTATTTTTGTTGTTAAATATTCTTTTATTTAAAAAAAAGAAGTCTTGTTAAGAAAAAGGGTGGTGTGTGCATTAGTGACTTTTTCCATATTACCAAACATCTATCAACTATCAATCCATTAGCCACACTACATATTGAAACTAACACCTATACCAAGTCACAGTACACAACACAAAGCTAACGCACAAGAGCCAAACCAAGCCACCAAGGAGAGGTCCATAATGTGCTCAGCGCGTCGATAAGATATGAGACCGTTGGAATTTTTTAAACACCATATAGCCTCCCTGCACCAACGATGTGGGATATTTCCCCAACACACAAACGAAAACCTTGAAACTTGTTTCCAACAAACGCTTTCAAAATCCAGATGCCAAGTGTTGAAATGAGTCAAGATGCCATACTGTGTCCAAAGCTTGGTAATCGGGCACAAAAGATCGACAACATCCATATTCAAAGGAAAATTCCCAAGGTGTCGTGGATTATTACCAAGCAATGCCAATGACTTCCCAAACTTCAAGTGTTGTCACGAGTCTCCATTTTCGGATTCGGTTCAGGGTTTGTCAAAAGGAAATGAGTACGATATTTTAGAAGAACAATAACAGATCTAGTATGGAAGTTGTCACAAACGTTTTGTAGCTCTGGGGTTTATGTCTCCTACTTTAAGAGGTATACTTCTAACAAGAACAATTTTTCTGTATATTTTCCTTGGAATGGAAGATGGTTATGTTGTTTGTTTCTTCCATGGGATGGTAGTTTTTATCCTTAACATATTGAACTTTATTTTTTAGGGAAGTCACAACACAGGAGTTGTCCCTATCTCCCTTTATGCATCTTTTTATCCCTTTTTTTTGAAATCTCTGTGCCTCTTACATTCTTAGGTGGATTTATTGGGACCAGATCTGAAGTCACACAATATCCAGTAAGAACTAGCCAAATCCCTAAAGAAATCCCAGCTATAAAATATCCATTATGGCTTCATTCATCCACTTCATATAGTGCATGAAGATGTTCAGATTAATATTTTCAGGTATTCATTAGAGGGGATTTCTCATGATTTGTGTCGACCTCTTCCAATTGCAAGTATCATCTCTTTGATAGGTTTCCATGCATCTTTTAATTCATTTTGTAAAGAGTATTTTTCAGCTGAACATCTTCTTGAATAATGTTGTGATGAGTTTTCTTTGCTTCATAAATATTCTTCTAGTCACAAAAACCAGATTTGTGATGAATCATTTATTGTAGAAGAAATCATTTACCATGAAGATCAAGAGGTGTTGAATGATATTCATTCAAATATCAATAGCATAGAAACATCTGGAATCATATCAGATGTATCTGTTGTTTTAAATGTTTATGGATATCAACATGTCTCTTTTGAATATTTTGATGTCAAAGATCAAGTGTATACATCAAAAGAAGAAAGTGATGAATCTGAGTTACATGCATATGGTAAAGGAGAACAAAAATGATTAGATGAGAAATTAATGATCCATGTTTCTTTGTTAGTTGTTGAGCAGCAACAAGTTTTGTACAAATTTCAAGATCCAGTTGCCACTTATATGGAGATGTTTTGTAGTGATGAAGTTTTAGTTGTTTCCATCTTTACGACCAGATTTTTGGATTGTAAGTATGATTTCCAAGTTTATGATTTACATGTTGCAGTCTGTGTGTTTGTGAATTTTCATAAAGTTGGAAGGAAAGTTCAAGTTGTTAGTCATATACTTACATGGATTCATTGGAAGCATGATCTTACTTGATCAAGAAGAAGCACACTTTAATAGAGTAGGAGTAGGGTGAATAAAGCTTGGTTTTTGAGCATTTTGGTTTGAGGTGATTTGGTTTTCTGTTTGTGAATATTCTCGATTTTTCAATAAGAAGCGGAGACGCTCTCAGCATACAAATTTTGTGGAAATAGCCCAATGGAAAAGGCCACTGGAACTGCTAGGTTCTTGGAGCCTCATAGGGAATTATCCATCCCAGTTGGAGCCAGATGTTAGCGCTCAAAATGTACCATTAAATTTTTTACCAAGTTCATCAAATTCGTGCTAGATTTTCCAAATTTCCATGTTTTGTTTGCATGTTGTCATAGTCTCCAAGTCCCCATCCCCATCGAGTCTTGAAGAGTTTCCATTCATCGTTTCTGCCAAAATTTCCAGTAATCCCTACCCTATGATATGCATTCAAAGTGACCAAGATATTATTAAAATTTCTTCTTGTCTCCATAATGTCCTCAACACATCAATAATATATTAAGTCGTTGGATATTTTTAAACACTATATAGCCTCCCTGCGTTGACGATGTGGGATATTTTCCCAACACAAAAATGAAAACTCTGAAATGTGTTTCCAACAAACGCTTTCAAACTCTAGATGCCAAGTGTTGAACTGAGTCGAGATTCCATACTATGTCCAAAGATTGGTAATCGAGCCTAAAACATCAACAACATCCATATTCAAAGGAAAATGTGCAAGGTGTCGTGGATTACTGCCAAACAACGCCAACGACTTCCCAAACTTCAAGTGTTGTCACGAGACTCCATTTTTGGATTCGGTTCAAGGTTTATCAAAAGGAAATGAGTATGGTATTTTAGAAGAACGATAATAGATCTAGAATGGAAGTTGTCACAAACCTTTTTCATCTCTGGGGTTTATGTCTCCTTCTTGAAGAGGGATACTTCTAGAAAGAACTATTTTGTTGTATATTTTCCTTGGAATGGAAGCTGGTTATGTTTCTTGTTTCTTCCATGCGATGGTAGTTTTTATCCTTACCATATTGAACTTTATTTTGTAAGGAAGTCACAGCACAAGAATTGTCCCTATCTCCATGTATGCATCCTTTTATCCCTTTGGTTTGGAATCTTTGTGCCTCTTACATTCTTAGGTGGATTTATTGGGACCAGAGCTAAATTCATACAATATCCAGTAAGAACTAACCAGATCCCTAGAGAAATCCCAGCCATAAAATATCCATTATGGATTCTTGTCCTCAGAGCTGGTACCTTATCTTTTGGGACCCTCTTCATTGATATTTTCTTCATCATGTCTGGCATTTGGTCTGAATGTTTGCTATGTGTTTGGGCTCTTATTTTTTAAGCATGCCCTACTTGTTATTGTGTGTGTGCTGAGGTCTTTGTGGATTTTTCACATATATACACTTTTGGATGGATAATTGGCATTGATGTATATATCTTTCAAATTACATAGCATGGAAGGAGGTGCGCTACAAAATCTTTGGGCTTTGAAAAAATCATTTACAGAGGATTTCCAAGTTGTTTTAATAGACAGAGTGCAGAAAAGAATGGCAGGAAACCTAAAAAAGATTCCTTTGAGGTATAGTTTTATTTCTACAAGTCTAACACAAAGGCAATGATAGGAGGTAAAGTGTCTAAGTTGTCTTGGTTAGAGGCTCTTCAGCGGTTGACATGAAAAAATTAAATGATATTTATCGGTACAAAACTAAAGAGTACTCCTATGTTGCAGTAAGAAAATTCAACATTTATCCAGATCAAATCTCCACATGGCTGGTATAATGGATTACTGATCAGGGAGGTTATTTTATTGTCAATTTACACACTGCTCATATGGACTTCCAGTTATTTTCGCTTGGAAAATTGTTCTATATAGTTTGCAATCTTGCCACTAAAGAATAGTTGGATGTTGTATTGGATATTATCGCAGCAAAGTGGAATGATTTAGTAGAAGAAATACCTTTAAAAATATGTTATCCATCTCTTCAAGGCCAAGAATGGCAGATCATCACAAGAAGTGATCCCAAGAACGTGCCCTGTTCATACCACAATGGGGGATGTTGGCCCACTTTGTTGTAGCATCTTACAGTAGCTTGTATAAAAATGAAACAACCAGAATTAGCAAGGAAAGCAGTGGCAGATGATGAGAAACAACTATCAATGGATACAGATCAGTTGACAACAAATGGTTGAGGAACCTGGCAGAAAGTTAAACAGTCAAAGGATAGTTCAGATCCAGTTTTAAGGCAGTAGATAGGGTTCACGTGGTAAATTGGAGCTCAAAGAGGCAGTCAGTTCCATAACAATATGAAATATTGAAGTAGGTGGAAGAACACTTGTCAAATTAGAGAAATGTTGTTTCTAGATATTTAGTCCTCAGTTAAGTCATCAATAGATAATTTCCAGGCTAGATGATAACATTCCAAGGCGCATAAGAAACCAATTCCAAATTTTGAGGTACACAATCAGAAGTTCCAGGTGTTCAGGAGATAATCATCAACAAATTTCTATTTTTAGAAGATGTGGGACACCTATCCTCTTAGGTGTCGATCCCTTTCAAACTAGTTATATTCATTCTATTTTTGGAAGATTATTTCCATATTTTGGAAGGTAGCTTTGATATTCCAAAGAAGGAGAGAATCATATTTCGAGGAAATAAATCAGAAGTTCAATTGGTAAGCTTGAGTATCGTTCCATATTTCAAGACACAGGTGGAAATCATACCCAACGTTTCTAGAAGGTAAGGTAGCAGTCGAAGGCATCGAAAGTCACATGTGACAGATTTGGCATCTTCAGCAGTTCAAGATTTTGCAAATATGTTTATTGTAGTTTGATTATATTAGGAGCAAAAGTAGGAACTGATAAAGTGGGGAATTTTGTATTTAAGAAAGGTTTTTTTGGTAGTAGAAAGGTTGAGTTGTAAAGAGACATGGGAGGGATTTAGGAACAGTAAGGACTGTCTATTTAGTTTGTAAGCTTGAGGGGCATGGGTTGTAAACTCTTATGTTATTGCAGATTCAAATGAGCTATTTTATTCGATTTTTTTTTGTGTTATTTATTATGTTTTTCTTCTTGTTTGATCATATTATATTTTATTTATGGATCCCTGAAACATCAAAATATTTTTTGTAAACTTGCCCATCTACCATTGTTTAATTTTCAAACATTTCTTAGTTCTCTTTCTAGAGAGGATTTTTACTTGACGAATGTTCATATTTATGTCAATTCTTATATTCTTCCCTTTATCATCAAATAGATCCTTTTTCTAATAGGTATCTTAAATTCCTTCAAGGAACATAGCGCTTATGACTCCATTTCCCAATGGTCCATCACTGATATGCAATGATCTTTGTTATATTTTCCTTACTCTATCTTGCTAATCCCCAATTTTAAAATCATTCAAAAACAATTCTATGTTACCTAGCTTACTCCCATTTGCAGTCTGGGAGTGAATCTTAGAGTGATAACATAAATGGCGTTGTTGTTGGGGACATAAGTGAAGATATCTTTCCTGAGAGAATGACAATGAAGGGATCCAGTTTTAGATGGTGAACTGAAGTTGTACACATTGTTCTGAATTCTCATATTTCACCATGGCGACTCCATTCTCTGAAAATCTATTGACGACTCCATTGGTTTGAAATGGACAACATTTTAGCTGAGAGGTATAATTTCTATGATTTTTCAAAGATAGTTGGTTTCCCTAATCCATTGCCTAGTAGAGATGAATGGGAAAGTATCCTTCCTAAATTTCAAGGAGAACACTGGGAGGTACCAGCTGATTTTTTTTTGGATTTTCATGATTTTATTCATCGACTTCATATTGTGCATGAAGATCTTCAGATTAAGATTTTCAGGTATTCATTAGGGAGGATTTATTGCGATTGGTGTCGACCTCTTCAAATTTCAAGTATCATATCTTTGACAGGTTTCCATGCAACTTTCAATTCATTTTGTAAAGAGTATTTTTTAGCTTAACATCTTCTTGAAGAATGTTGTGATGATTTTTCTTTTCTTCATAAATATTCTGCTAGTCACGAAAACCATATTTGTGATGAATCATTTATTGTAGAAGAAATCATTTATTATGAATATCAAGAGGTGTTGAATGATATTCATTATGATAGCAATAACATAGAAACATCTGGAATCATATCATATGTATCTGTTGTTTTAAATGTTTATGAATATCAACATGTCTCTTTTGAATATTCTAATGTCAAAGAGAAAGTGTATACATCAGCAGAAGAAAGTTATGGATGTGAGTTACATGCATATTGTAAAGGAGAACATAAAGGATTAGATGCGAAATTAATGATGCATGTTTCTCTGTCATTTGTTGAACAACAACAAGTTTTGTACAAATTTCAAGATCTAGTTGCCACTTATATGGAGATGATTTGTAGTGATGAAGTTTCAGTTGTTGCCATCTTTACGACCATATTTTTGGATTGTAAGTATGATTTCCAAGTTTATGATTTACATGTTGCAGTCTGTGTGTTTGTGACTTTGCATAAAGTTGGAAGGAAAGTTCAAGTTGTTTGTCAGATACTTCCATGGCTTCATTGGAAGCATGATCTTACTTGATCAAGAATAAACATACTTGATTAGAGTAGTAGTATGGTGAATAAAGCTCAGTTTTCGAGCATTTTGGTTTGCAGTGATTTGGCTTTTAGTTTGCGAATATTCTCGATTTTTCAATAAGAAGCGGAGATTATTTCAGGCATACATATTTTGTGGAAATATCCCAATGGAAAAGGCCATTTGGTTTTTAGTTTGTGAATATTCTCAGTTTTTCAATAAGAAGTGGATATGTTTTCAGTCATACAGATTTTGTGGAAATAGCCCAATGAAAAAGGTCAATGGAACTTATAGGTTCTTGGAGCCTTATAGGGAGTTATCCATCCCAGTTGGAGCCAGATTTTAGTGCTCAAAATGTACCACTAAAAATTTTAGCGGCTTCATAAAATTTGTGCTAGATTCACCAAATTTCCATGTTTCTTTTGCCTGTTGTCATAGTCTCCAAGTCCCCATCGAGTCTTGATGAGTTTCCATTCATCGCTTCTGCCCAAATTTCCAGTAATCCATAGCCTATGATCCACATTCAATGTGACCAGTCTATTACTAAAATTTCTTATTGTCATATTCTTCAGATCCTAAGATTTTAATGTTTTTTAACAAAAAATAAAATTGGTTTTATTTTTGTTATTAAATATTCTTTTATTTAAAGAAAGGGACAAGTCTTGTTAAGAAAAAGGGGGGTGTGTGCATTAGTGAATTTTTTCATATTACCAAACATCTATCAACTATCGATCCATTATCCACACTACATATCGAAACTAACACCTATACCAAGTCACAATACACAACACAAATCCAGCGCACAAGCGCCAAACCAAGCCACCAAGGAGAGGTCCATAATGTGCTCAATGCATTGATAAGATATGAGACCATTGGCATTTTTTAAACACCATATAGCCTTCATGTGCCGAGGATGTGGGATATTTCCCCAACACAAAAATGAAAAACCCTGAAATGTGTTTCCAGCAAACGCTTTTAAACTCTAGATGCCAATTGTTGAAATGAGCTGAGATGCCAAACTTTGTCCAAAGCTTGGTAATCGGGTATAAAACATTGACAACATCCATATTTAAAGGAAAATCTGCAAGGTTTCATGGATTATTGCCAAGCAATGCCAACGACTTCCCAAACTTCAAGTATTGTCATGAGTCTCCATTTTTGGATTCGGTTCAGGGTTTGTCAAAAGAAAATGAGTATGATATTTTAGAAGAACAATAATAGATCTAGAATGGAAGTTGTCACTAACGTTTTACATCCTTGGGGTTTATGTCTCCTTCTTGAAGAAGGATACTTCTAACAAGAACGATTTTGCTATATCTTTTCACTTGAATGGAAGTTGGTTATGTTGCTTGTTTCTTCCATGGCATGGTAGTTCTTATCCTTACCATATTGAACTTTATTTTGTAGGGAATTCATAGAACAAGAGTTGTCCCTATCTCCCTTTATGCATCCTTTTATCCCTTTGGTTTGGAATCTATGTGCCTCTTACATTCTTAGGTGGATTTATTGGGACTAGAGCTGAAGCCATATAATATCCAATAAGAACTAACCAGATCCCTAGAGAAATCCCAGCCATAAAATATCCATTATGGCTTCTTGTCCTTGGAGTTGGTGCCTTATCTTTTGGGACCCTCTTCATTGATATTTTCTTCATCATGTCTGGAATTTGGTTGGAAGTTTTTACTATGTGTTTGGGATCTTCTTTGTTAAGCATGTCCTATTTTTTATTGTGTGTGTGTTGAGGTCTTTGTGGTTTTTTCACATACATACACATTTATGTGGAGAATTGGCAATGATGTATATATCTTTCAAAGCACATAACATGAAACAAGGTGCACTATGAAATTAAGAGGTGCACTACGAAATCTTTCGGCACTGCAAAAATCATTTACAGAGGATTTCCAAGTTGTTTTAATAGACATAGTGCATAAAAGAATGGTAGGAAACCTAAAGAAGATGCCTTTGAGGTATATGTTTCTTTCTACAAGTCCAACACAAAGGCAATGACAAGATTGAAAGTGTCCGAGTTTTCTGGGTTAGAAGATCTTCAGTGGTTGACATGAAAAACTTAAATGAGATTTATCGATACAAAACTGAAGAGTAATCCTATGACGCAGTAAAAAAATTCAACATTTATCCAGATGAAATCTACATATGGCTGGTAGAATGGATGCCTACTCGGATAGGCTATTTTACTGGCAATTTAGACCCTTCTCATATGGACTTCCACTTCTTTTTGCTTGGAAACTTGTGGTATATAGTTTTTGTTAAGGTTTAAGTTATTATTAGAGTTCTTTGCATTTCAATAGATAACAATAGCATAATATAGAATCACCGAGAAATACACAATCACAAGAGACACATCATTTATCCTAGGAAACCCTCATGGGGCAGAAAATCCAACAAAAATTCCTTAATATAGATAGCCAATACAATGCCAAGTGATAACTCAAACAAGTACAAGAATTCCTCTCCCAAAGATGTGCCTCTCTCTCTCTCTCTTCTCCAACTGCAGCTCCGAAACTTGTCTCTCAATGAAAAAGTGAGTGTGTGTCTAAGTGAGGTGTGAGCCTCCTTATTTATACAAGTCTAACACGTGTGGAAGTGTCTCTTCACTGGAAGGGCCGACTTCTCAATCTAGGTGGTTATAACAACCTTTAATATATTTTGGGGCCTCTTTAATATATTATGGGACCGACTTCTTATTCTTCCTATTACAATTACATTTTGACCAATCCGTAAAACGGGATTTGGTCCTTTACAATAGCCGACATGATCAATCCACAATGGGTATTGATCCAATGAATAATATATCAAATAATAATTAGAATACACTTTGGAATTACATTATTTCAACACTCCCCCTCAAAAAGAAGGGTATTCTTCAACTACATTAGACGAGAGAGAGGCCTTTCTCATCAACATCATGAGGAGGACAACATCATCAATATCATCCTCGAACACTGACTGGCGTATCTATAAATCATGGAAATTTTTCTTCATCGGTAACATCGTCATTCTCAAAGGAATGCAATCATCACCTGCATCAATATGAATTAGTATAAAACTAATACATCATCATCATCACAGCACGAGGTTGGCTCATCATCATAATAGAGGACTAGATTTACATCACAACTATCAAGCTGGAAGCTCAGTACTAGTCTTTATTTATGTCACAACAATCAAGCTGGAAGCAAGATACTAGATTGTCTTTACATCACAACTTCTCAAGATGGAAGCACAGTACTAGTCTCATCTTAACGTCTTTATTTACGTCATAGTACTCAAGCTGGAAGAAAGATACTAGACTGGCTTTACCTCACAGTTATCCAGCCAGAAGCACAATACTAGTCACATCACATCGTCTTGATTTACGTCATAGCAATCAAGTTGGAAGCAAGATACTAGACTAGCTTTACGTCACAAATATCCATCCAGAAGCATATTACTAGTCACATCACATCGTCTTGCTTTACATCACAACAATCAAGATGGAAGCAAGATACTAGACTAGCTCTATGTCACAGCTATCCAGCTGGAAGCACGGTACTAGTCACATCACATCGTCTTGCTTTACGTCACAACAATCAAGATGGAAGCAAGATACTAGACTGGATTTATGTCACAGCTATCCATCCAGAAGAACAGTACTAGTCACATCACAACAGCTAATCCCCCTTTCGAGGAAGGTCCTTTTGGACTATACCAAGATTATCTCGAAATCTCTCAAACTTTACATGAGATAGAGGCTTGGTCAACACATCAGCAACCTTTTCATTCGTGCTAGCGTACTGGATCTTGAAGGCTCCTCTTTGCACCATGTCACAGATGTAATGATAATGAATCTCTATGTGCTTCGAACTGTCATGGAATACAAGATTCTCTGTCATCTTTATGCATCTCTGGTTGTCATATAGGATCATGGTTGCTTCCATCTCTAGGTCAAATAGACCAATCAGCAACTTTCGAAGCCATATAGCTTAGTAGCTGGCAGAACATGGGTATGAGAGCTTTTGTATGGGATATTAGTTTAATAGGTATCTGCTCTGCTAGAGGTTTCCCCATCGAAGAGGAAAGTGAACCTTTCTCTCAGTAATCAAATTGTTCTTTGTGTTGTTATTTTGGTATCATTTTGGTATTATTTTGGTGTTTTTCTAGTTATATTGTTGTTCATCTGCCATTTCTAGCATTTTATTGTTGTTCTGCATACTTTTTATATATGGAATATTACAGATATACAACCTTCACTTGCCAAATGCCCAGTTGCAATTATAATTTTTCTTAGATATGAAACATGCCTTACCTCTTTCAACAACCATTGGTTTCCATTCTTTTTCTTTATTTGTACCTTTCTCATTCCAACAATTTTGTATGGTGCAATATCACCCGAATCAACCTGTCCAAAATTACCTTGAACATAATCTAGAAAATGTTTCCTATGGGGTGTGGCATGAAATGAAGCCCCTGAATATACTACCCAAGACTCAGAAATATTATCTACAGAAAGAATCAAAGCATCTTGTAACAC
>SNQJ01S0000795.1:106138-121052 GCA_010110895.2 Picea sitchensis | reverse complement strand
CACCTTGAACATAATCTAGAAAATGTTTCCTATGGGGTGTGGCATGAAATGAAGCCCCTGAATATACTACCCAAGACTCAGAAATATTATCTACAGAAAGAATCAAAGCATCTTGTAACACATCACCTGTTACATTTGCTTCTTGATTTTTCTCTTGTTTTTCATCTCTTTGTTTCTTTGGAGCTATGGAGTGTTTCTTCAAATGTCCTTTCTTCCCACAATTCCAACACTCTATATTTATCAATCTAGATGTGGATATTCCCTTCCTATAATAGCCATGTTTGTCTAATCCCTTTCTTCTATCCTATTTTCTTCCTCTATTCTCCACAGTCAACGAATTACCTGATTTTTCACCTATGCTTTTCAGACGCATTTCCTTGATAAGTATAACACCAACAAAATCATCAAATTTTAGAGTGTTTGAACCAGAGAAAGAGTTACTTACAACCATGACCAAGCCATTCCATCTTTCTGGAAATGAGCATAGGATTAGAAGAGCCCTGACCTCATCATCAAAGTCCATTTTTATAGAACTTAGTTGATCAATAACCATATTAAATTCATTTAAATGATATGCAACAGACCCACCTTCTGACATTTTCATATCAAATAATATCTTCATTAGAAATACCTTATTGGATGTCGAGGGTATTTCATATAGTTTATCCAATGCGTCCATCAACTCCTTCATTGTCTTTTCTTTTGAAATATTGAAATCCATCGACATTGTCAGTCTCAGTTGTATCGTTCCTAGTGTATTTCTTTCAAGACCGTCCTATTATTCTTCCTTCATGGCCATCGACTTATTTTCTATTCCACCCAATGGTAGGAATAGATCCTTTTGATATAAATAATCTTCCATCTACATCTTCCATAACTGGTAGTTTTGGTCCTTAAATTTCTCAACCCTAAACTTTCCATCTTCCGCCATTGCTCCCAATCAAACCAAGAACCATCTTTTCCTATGAGTTACCTTTCACTTTGAAACCAATTGTTAGAAAAAAAAGATCAGGGATAAATAAAATAAAAACAAATGTGGAAATAAAACATAGACGATACAAAATATAATAGAGACACACATATACATAGTTCACCTAGTGTGGTCTATGTCCACCAGAGAAATTTCCAGGCCCTTTCTTATTATTATCGAGCAAAATTAAGGGATACAACCTATAACACACCCGTTGTAACTTCCTCTTTTTTCTCTCATAGTATCCTCTCTTAGAATACAATATTTGTGATAATACACAACCAAAATACAATTCCCTCATAAAAGAGAGTTTCCTTCTAGAGAAAAAAAAACTCTAAAATAACTTCTACCATCACATCTGTGACCTTATAATGAATGGTCCATATTGACAAAGAAATTACAATATTTTACAAGGAAAATTTTCGCAAAATTTTACTTCGAGGGCATTGCCCCTAATCCCCCACTAGGGAGGGGGGGCGAGGGGGGCTACAAAACTTGTCGCCACCCCCCCTAGACCCCCCTGGAGACAGTTGTGCGGGGGGAATCCCCCCACCCCCATCAGGGAATGGGGTCCAAGAATGGCTTAAAAAAACCTATGAATCAGGAAGATAATCAAGATCCACAACCAACACGAACAGTCCAATGAATATCATATGAAAATTTTCTGCCCTCGAGAAGTTGACATATCAACTATCCCCATTAGGGCCCACAAACCTTTTGGTGTTTCATATTCCAGGGTTAGGGTTTTGGATGTTTAGTTTTTTCTCATTTATTCTTTATATTAAAAATTCCTCTAGAGTCTCATTGTAATGAGCTTCTTGCGAATGAGAGTAGTCGTCACATATCTCTTCAGAGATAAACTACCACCATTCTATCTACCTTGTGTGATTTTCATTTTATAGTCTTTTGTATTCGAGACAATCATTAATAAAATATGGGTTTTAGTGTCTTACTATGTTCCTTGAAATATCTATGTGTATCTCCTTGATATATATCTATTATATTTCTGCATTCATGTTGTTCTCAAAATAATTTAGATCAATGGTATTAGAGGAGTTTGTTCCTTGTCGTTCTTAGTGCATCTCGAGCTTGTTTATATTTAGGAGAAATTCTCTCTCTCGCCCAAGTAACCTCCCATGGAGGAAGATAATAGCGACGACGGAGCAATATATCCTATCAAAATGTTTCTCAAGGAATCCCTTGGGTGACAAAGGAATGAGATGATGGATAATTTCACCCAAATCCTTCAAAGAATGCCGAAAAAAATGGGCGTACCTTCAATCAATAGTCACTTCATAGGTGCAATTCCATTTAAGGTACAAGTTGACTTTGATATTCCTTTGTTTTAAGGACCCATAGATATCGATGCTTTGGAAAAATGGTTAAGAGTGCTAGAGAGTTATTTCTGTGTCCAAAATTTTCCAACAGTGAAAAATTAACCTTTGCACTCCTTAAGGCCCTTTCCCATGTCAGATATTGGTGGGAGACTTACTTTGAGAAACATGTTGAGGATGGGTGTATAATTTTTGTGCCAGGACCCACTTGGGTGACTTTTGTTTATTCCCTCAAGGAAGAATATTACCTTGTTAGAAAATATGACAACAAGTACTCGAGATGGACCACATTGCATCAAGAAAGGGGACAAACAATGTCAGAGTGTAGAAATACCTTCCATACCTTGAGAACCAAGCTAGGTATCAAATACTCTGACTCCATCTAGTACTAAAATACCGTGGGGCTCTATACAGGTACATCCAAATCAAAATGGATTTTTTGGACATCTCATCAATGGGAACAACTTATCGATATGTCGTCAAAATTGAGAAGAAATTTAAGAAACAAAACAAGTGGGAGTTCAGTTCTATAAATCCGTAATATTATAAGTATGGTAAGGGTGGCCTTGAGTCCCAGGTAAAAGGATAGAGCAAGGATTACTAGTCCCAAGACAACTGTTCCTAGCTAGCAACAAATAAGGTTAATGAAAAGTCGAATAAGGACACTGGAAAGTGGTGTGAGTTCCAAAAAATCCATTGGAACAATACTGATGAATGTCACTCTAAATAGTCATTGTTGTTTGAGACAAAAGCCTCTAGGACGGATGATGACCCAGACTTTGATTCAAAACTGGAAAAGGGAAAACAGATCATTGACACAAGAATGCAGTGTCACCATCGCTATAACAAAATTATAGTCATAGGAACCAGAGGAGCCTGAATAAGCGGAGCGCCTCTTCCACTCAGAGATGTGGATGAAGGGGACCCCAATCCATTTCATTGTTTACAGTGGTATAAGAAAGAACATAATATCAGTAGAGATCATCAAGAGTTTTAACTTAACAATGGAATTGCATCCTCAACCATACACCATAAGTTGGATCATCCAGGGATGGGACATCTACATTATCCAATAATGTCACTTTCACTACGACATCAAACCCTTCAAATATGAGGTAATGTGTGGTGTTTCCACCCTTGAAATTTAATATGTTTTGTTAGGAAAACCATATACGTGGAAGTGTCATCTTGTTTATGAATCTTGGCCCCGTAAAATCATTATTACTTTGGGAGATCAACTCTATAGGGTACAAGAGGTAGTCCCAACTACTATGGTCCCTTTGATATTCGCAAAGAAGTGATAAAAGGTGGCCTCTTAGAATGAGATAATTTTCCACTTTATATTTTTGTCGGAAGGTGAATGGAAGGTCACTTGAACCAAAAACACCTCTCCACTGGGTCTCTCTACACAACAACAATAGGTGGACAATATAGTAGAAGAGAACAAAGACATATTTTCCTCTCCTATTGTCATTCCTGTGAATTTTTTGGTAAAGAAATCAATTGATTTTACACCCAATGCTCCTTTGCCTAACAACCTTGTATACATTTGTTCTGTTATGTAGAATAAATAAATCAAGCACCAGATCCAAGAGATAATTTTAAAGGGCCACATCAAACTAAGCTCCTCACCTTGTTGGAGCCTAATTTTTTGGGTATAAAAGAAGGATGAGACATTGTGAATTTGTATTGATTATAGAGCCCTGGAAAATATCACATTTAAGAACCAATACCCAATCCCCAGAATTGATTCTCGATCATCTCAAGGGAGCCAAGTTTTTCAGTAAGATTGATCTGAAGTCAGGCTACCACTAGGTTTTGATTGAGAAAATTGATGTATGGAAGACAACAATAAAGGCTAAAGAAGGTCACTTTGAGTGGTTGGTCATGCCTTTTGGCTTGACTAATTCCCTAGACACATTAATGCAGATGATGGATGACATATTGTGACCATTCAAAAAATCCTTTGTGGTTGTATATCTAGATGACATCCTCATCTTCAACAAAACTTGGGAGGAACATTTGAAGCATATTCAAAAGGGCTTGGGAACCTTGTGAGAACACAATTTACATTCCAATTTGGAGAAATGTTCCTTCAACATGTAGAGAATCCAATATTTGGGATACATCATGGATGAACAAGGTGTGAATGTGGATCCAACCAAGATCCAAGTTATTTTTTATTGGCCAACCCCGAAGACATTGAATGAGCTCCGCAACTTCTTGAGCCTCGCCAACTTCTACCATAGGTTTGCGTTGTGATTCTCTCATATCACTTGGAACCTAAGATAGGTGATCAATGGTGGATCAAAGGCCAAGTTTGTGTGAGTTGTGTCCCAACATGAAGCATTTGAGGATTCAAAATCCTTCCTCTACTCAACACCAATTCTTATTATTTCAAACATGCAATGTCCATTTGATATTGAGATAGATGCTTGAGGTTATGTTATTTGTGTAGTTCTCACTCAACATGGGCATATGATAGCCTATCAAAGTGAAACACTCTCTAATGTTTTTCATAGATACACCACATATGACAAAGAGATGTACTCCATTGTGCAGGCATAAACAATGGAAACATATGCCTCTACAATTCATGCAAACATAAGGAAAGTTACAAAATGACCACCATCAAAAGTGGTCCACGTACCTGCAAATATTCAACTTGAACATCAAGTACAGTAAGGGAAACACCAATTATGTCATATATTTTTTGATTCGACCTTCAGTTGTGGTGCCAACAATAGTTATTAAATCATGTGGGCATGAGATGTCCGGGTGTCCAAAATTATACAATAATTACTATGAATTTGATGCTACCTATCAGACACTGAGTGCGGGAAAAGTAGTTATATACTTTCATCTCTAGGATGGATTGTTATTCCATATCAACCATCTCTATGTTCCTTCAAGAGAGTGTGCAAAGTTAATATGGGAAGCTCATTAAAACTAGGAAAAATGACATTTTGGTGTAGACAGAAACAATGGAAGTATTGAAAAAGAATTTTTATTGTCTGAAGCTTCGACAACATGTCTACAAGAACATGAGATTTTGCACTACCTGCACCATTTCCAAGCCCACCATCAAGAAACATGGTATATACACCCCTTTCCCTACTCTAGATAGGCCTCAGGAGTCCATCTCCATGGATTTCATGTCTAATCTACCTTCAACCAAGCATGGGAATGACTATTTTTTCATGGTCACTGATCAATTCTCTAAGATGGTAGTTTTGAAACTCTGCAAGAAGGGCATCACAACCTTGGTCACCACCAAGATCTTCTTTGAGCATGTTTGGGTTCATTTTGGGCTCCTACAAAACATTGTCTTATATCGAGATAGTAGGTTCTTGAGAACTTTTTTGTCTAGCCTATGGTTGATGATGGACAGCAAGCTCACAAAATAGACTACCTTATATTGATATTTTTATATGAGATGATATTGTATATTCGATATAATATTACAATATCGTGCACATGCATCACCATATTCCACTGATCCTTTCCCTCCTCCTCTTCTTGTGTCACCATCTACCTATCATTATATTTCTCCTAGTCCATATGTGTCATCATCCATCGGTCCCCCTCCTCCTCCTCTTCCTCCACATATGTCACAAGGTTTTTATTCCTTGGACACTATGATAACATCCAGTATTTCTCATGCACATCTTCATGATATTGATATAGAAATACTTGATAATGCACTTTATTCGACATTTGTTTCTAATATAGTTGTTCTTTATAGAGGCTTTGCCTCTCGAAGCGGATGCATTGATGCCCCTTGCTCTAGTGGTGGACCTAGCGAGTAGTGGTACTAATTGAAATTTATATTGATTCTTTTATATTTGACTGAAGATCTACATATGACATGTTTATTGTAGATTTTTTTGATATGTATGTCTGACATGTATATTCATATGTATATCGCTCATGTATATTATTTTTTTCATGTAATGTTATGGTTGTTGTTTGATTTATAAAATGAGTATGCTAATGCTGAACATTGTTAATGATTTCTCTATTTTTAAGTGAAATTTGATATGTATCACTCATTTAAATATATAGTTTCCATACAATGTTTAAATTTACTTTTATCAAAGCGTTTAATTTTGATTGTGTTGAAAAACGTTATAACAATTAATGCCACATAATGTTTAATTGTTTTTCAAGGTGAATTTTTTGTTGTCCAACAAGATACAATATGTTGATTAAACATGTTTAGAAATTAAAATACTTAAATATGATAAGTGAAATGATTGTGATTTGAATAGTTATGTATTTTCCCTATATTATAATAATAACATTATAAAATAATTGTTCACCAAGAATAATGTTTTTTTTTCGTTTCCTAGTTTTTTCGTGACCTACAAGACTAGCTTGTGGTTGAGAAACCTTGACTCAGAGGAATATAAGTCGTCAAAATCATTCGGGGATAGCAGCCATCCTGAGCCACACCAACCCTTAACATGGTTGGAATTTTTGTCCCCGCGGGTTTCGAACCGGTGACTTTAACATCACAGAATGCATTAACAACACACTCTGTCACTGACCATCCTACACCTCAGAGACCACCAAGAATAATGTTGATGATGTAATAATAGTGTTATTTTTTTAATTTTTGTTATTCAAATATTACAAGAAAAAATTATAATATATTTTTTTACTAAAATCACGATGATTATACTTTATTAATATTTAATTTTTTCAAAGATTTTATTAGTTTATATTATCCAACTATTATAATACATGAAATTTATTCAATTAAATTTAAAATAATAAAAATAGAGAATAATAATACATTTAGATCTATACACTTTCGATTAAATGGTTTCGCATAATTTTACTCTGATATAAAGTTTATGAATATTATATTAAAAAATAATACCATCCAACATTTTATAATTAGTATTTTAAGAATTACTAAAATTGACAAAGGTTTCTATACGTTTAGATAGGTATGGATCATTAAAATTTTCCTTAATTCTGACTAGGCTCTAGAAAAAAAATCTTTTAGAATTTTCATGTCATTCCTATATTGACATTTATTTCAAGGAGAATGCAAAACAAATGATTAATATAAGTTTATATGATTATAAAAATAAAGGATGGATAGGAATAGGTGAAGACCATGATAATTGCACTAGTTAAGGTGGGGAATGTAATCAAAGTTGGTAATGAAACCATGGGCTTAACAACCTTGTAATGTTACCAACAAAAACTTTAAAATCATTCCCTGAATAAAAAAGTGGCACCGACAGTAGCACTTTTTTTTTCTTTTCAAGGTCAAAATTACAACTTCTTCAAAAAGGATGCCCTTAACAACTTATACTATCGTAACAAAAATATTAAAATAAAATCTATAATTGAAAATGACACTACATGTTTTTTTCAGGGTCAAAACTATAACTTCTTTGAGACCTATGGCCTTGAAAAGCAATACCCTTACAACCAAAATATTAAAATAAATCCCCAAACATGAAAAAAAATGATATTGATAGAAGGCACCTCTCTTTTATGATTAAAATTGCAATATTTTTTAAACAATAACGTAGAAACTTTGAGTTGTTACAAAAAAATTAAGAATAATAAAAAAAAATCAAAACTTGAAAAAAAAAATAGATTTTAAAAATGAAAAAGGAAGAAAAAATTATATTCTTTTACAATAAAAAACTAATCATATTTCTAAAATACATTTGAAACTAAAACATGGAAAAATTATCATTAAAAAAAAACGTCATCGACATGTTTTAAATATTTTTTTTTTTTGTAAAGAAAAGTAACTATATATTGATATTCACAAATATACATGGCATTACAAAATCTAGAGTCTATCGCTTGTCCTACCACTGCTGGGAAACTAGGACAGGTGGCTATCAACATTCAAGTGAAACTGTAACTATTTGGACATGACAGTAAGAATGTCTAACTGATAAAAATATCACAATGATCAACTAAGCAGTGGTCGTGGTCATCTGTCATATAATACTTGATAGAGAGTCTCAATTCTCTGTATAATTGTCTAAAACAAAAGAAAAACAGTAACCTGGGGGAGTTATTCCAAGTGAGAGCACGGGCTCAACCAGCCATGGGCGTTGTAGGCTAGGAAAAATGTTGGCCTCATGTTGGGCACCGTTAGCTTGCAGGAGTTGTTGTCATTGCGTCGAACAAGAGATCCATACGTTGTATCAAGAGATGATGAATGTTAGCCTGGCCGTCCATTTTCTTCTGCAACTCGAAGATGAGTTGAAGATGCTCACATGGAAGTCTAATTGGGGTGGGCGGAGGCGGCTCCTCCATCATATTTGCATTCATCTCCAAATCTACAACCACTGCATCCATTGCTGCCATTGTTGTCATTGGAGTTGAAACTTGCAAGTTGGGAGGAATTTATTCCTCCACCAAGCATTCTCCAGTGCCATAAAAATGGTCTGAGGTGTGGGTGTTGGGGGGGGCAATTCTTGAGCAAAGGCTAGGCGGAGAGGAAAAATTCTCAAGAGGGAGAATTTCCTCCTTGATTCAGCAGCTGTCAAAGTCATTGGTGGGACTGGGGGTAGGAGACTGGGGTTGCTGAGGCCGAATATGGAATTTGTCGAGACGATTGGTAATGATGAGGGATAGCTAAGAGGTGGGACTCTGTTGTTTCTGGCAAGGGCGTTGTAGTACATTTTTAATATCCCTAGGCCGAAACCAATTGTAAATGTAAATGAAAATGTACTTAAGAAGGTGAGTTGTTTGATATCATTTTGTATGCACCTTTCATGGCATAGTGCACGCATGTATTGCGCAGTAAAATGGTGAAGTGTGCACATTCTTGGATACCGCACTGTTGACGGGAGAAATTGACCATCCGTCAACTGGAAGAGTGGATCCAGTCCAGGGTTGTCTAAATAACCCAAGCCGTTTGGGATAACCCACCCTGATGGGTTTAGAAGCTCCATTGGCCGATCTAAGGTCCTAAGAAAAAAAAAAAAAAACTACTCTAAATTAACTAATCTAAAAAAAATGACAATTAAAAAAGAACTAATAACTAATCTAACTATTATATATACAATCTACTATCTAATACTATAATAACTATAATTCTATAAAATCAAATGTTCTATTACTAATAGAATCAAATTAATTTACAAATGTAAAACATTTACAAATTACAGATTTGAATGAAAAACCTGAAAAACTCATTTGTAATCTGTCCTAAGACAGCAAGACTATTGTTTTTTGATTTTATAATTTTATGAAAAAAAAAAACATAAAACTAACTAAACTAAGAAACTAAAATAATATCTCTAACTACGAATCTAAACTATACATATATCTATATAAACTACTTAAATAACACTAATAAGCTAACCTGTAGTAACGTTTTCCAATTTGTCATGTGCAAAGAATCCAATTCAGTTGTTCGATGGGAGGAAACCCGCACCAGATTCTCCACGATCTTCTCGTAAACGGGAAGTTGTTGTGCTCTTCAAATATAATTATAGGAAAAACAAGACATAAAAATTTACAACAACCTTATGATTTATAAATCTTCACAATTAGATAAATCTGTATGCAAAGATCTATACAAAAAGGATTCAATTAACGAAGAAGATAAATCTACGATTCGTTAACTGAAACAAAGTAATTGTTGTATTTTTAAATGATGAAAGAGATCAGATATGGATATCACATTAATCAAATCATACCATCCTGCAATAGATTATGATAGCTAAAGTAGTCTATAATCAACTGCAAACGGATATGCATAAAACTTGAAACAAAAGTTTGATATATTGAAAGCGAAAGCTGTAACAAGAGATCAACTTTCATCTCAGTCTGAGTCATAAATCCATAGTCTGGTTCTCCCACAAGTGAGGATGATCATTATTACAAAAAATAGCAAGTATTTAAAGACCTCCCACAGGGTAAAACATCCCTGTGGAAGTTATCAAAATTGTTTACACAAATCTGGGAAAATATCCCAAGTTTGACTAAACTAACAACCTGAAATAAAAACTATATCACACAAATATCTCCTAGATTTCCACAGCATTCCCAATTGATTATTACAATTCAAATGTACCTGAAAGAGGACCAAAATGGACAAGTTAAGTGGATATTTTGTTGATAAAATTGATAAAAATCTAATTCTAAAGACTAACTACAGAATCTTACGATTATGTAGTTGGTCTAAATCAAACACAAAATCGTATTAAAAATCAATTTGAATCTTAAAAAAAACATATTCAAACTATAAAAAGTATTTGATTGCTAAAAGCATCATTCAAATCGACACTTGTATGCAAATTAAACAAACTAAATCAAATGATAACAGATATGGATGCACTCTGTTTAATTCGTTATCACTAATTCGGGTTAACAGAATCGTATGGAATAACTCAAAAACAATGAAATCGTTTTCACAACCAATTGAAATCAAAACCAACAGTTTATGTTGCTCCAGCCATTACCAAAATCACTTCGAATCCAAACGAAATCAACAGGATCGTTTTCTCAAATTGATAGCACTATATTAAACATAAATAAACGATCCATGCTATTAGCAAATCAAATCAAAACTGGTATGTAAATCATCACAAACGACATCATAATGGAATTAATCGGTTGATAACGGGATCTGTGGGGCTCGTCTAACGTTTTTTATTACCAATTGGGGGCAAACAAAATCGATTGACATCCAAGGAAATCATTACTTGAATCAATTTCAAAAATGAACTATTAGCCGAGTTTTCTCATACGAATTCAACAGAGACAAACTCTTTTTTTGAAAATAAAAAACAATAGGGCAGTATCGAATCTACTTTCGATATCAATCTAACTCAAAACAGGCAATCGTGCTAACTCAAGGCATGCATCAATCAAATCAAAAGAATTGAAACAGTTTGTGTTTGTTATAGCCATTGCAAGTCCACGATTATAGCAAGTAGATCTTTTGCATAGGTCAAAGATAATTAAAATCCAATTGAGAATACTAATTCAATACAGAACAGAGTTGTTTAGAGTTTATTAGGAGAAAACAAAACCAATTAAAATCATACCAAATTGACTATCAAACAGAATTGATTCACACACAAACCAAACCGAATCAAAACCACTAAATTGCTTACACTAAACTGGGAACGACAAAATCGCATAGCCAAATCATATGTTCATTTAATTTTAGAAAAATAAATGTACTGTACAGGATTCATAGCATAACCGTTTTTGATAATCAAATTACGAAAGAATCATTTCAAATAATGAATAGAAATAACCGTAATCCAAAAATCAATTCATTATATTAATTCAAGCCACTACTGAAACGAAATTAAAATTGAAAATTATACCTGGACAATACGAAACGGCTTTGATTATAATAGTTTGGAATTGACGAAGGCTATAGCCGATTCGACATTCCTAAATACGATCAAACCAGTGGTTTTCTTCTTCTTTTCATTAGCTTGAAGCTTGTCCCTTTCGCTTGTCAACACTGTAACTTGGTTTTCCAATGATTTGATTTTTGACTGTAATAAGGGAACATCGGTATAGTAGGAAAAGGATTTCAGAATGGGGGTTTGTAAGGACCTTTGCTCGAAGAGGCTTTTCGGTCATCCTTTTCAAGTCTAAAACTTGATTTGATAGTTTTTGAACAGCTTTAGTTAAGTTTTCTAAATCAGATCTTTCAGGTTGTGTTTTACTTTGAGTAGTTCTGGGGAGGATTTCGATCTTCTTTTTGGAAGAAGAACAAGTCTTTGTTTCATTTCTAGTAGAGTCTTTAAGACTAAGTATGTCTTTTTCAATCTGGATAGACTCCTTAGGCTTCTAACAACGTGGCTTTCTTAGATCGTTTAACCCAAATAGATATACTTTGATGCAAAGCTTTAGTGGAGTATGCTATTATGAGATTCTCAACGGGCATGGAATCCGCAGGGATTCGGTTCTTAAGTGTTAAGAATCTTTGATTAAAGTCTTTAACTTTTTCTTTTGGGTTCATTCTTAAGTTAGAAAGATCCATGACTAGGACTTCCGGAGGCTTACTGTCTCCGAACTTTTCCAAAAAGCATGACTCAAACTTTTCCCAAGACCCTATGGTATGGGGTTGCTGGGAAAAGTACCATGTAGATGAATTGCCCTCGAAATTATAGGGGAATAACCTACAGACTACGTCTTCATGCTAGACATTGCGGAGTCTTATGGGTAACATAAAAATTTTAATGTGATCTTCAACGATCTATTTAGAATCAAGGTCAAACTTAGGGAGCCATTTCTTCGGATGTTTAGGTAAGGGATGTTGAGCTCCAGGTATAGCTACGACATCCTGGTCGAGCCAAGGTCTAGCAGGATTGTTCTGGTTGGCCATTGGTGTAGTGGGTGTGGAAGGCTGAGAAGGGGAACTGCCTTGATCAGAGGAATCTCCTCCAGAAGAGGAAGGAGATGATGGAGGTGGTGAGGGAGGTATTCCAGATCCTCCTGTAGTAGGATTGAGGGTTGGATCTGTAGGGTTCACAGTGAGATTAGTGTCTCTGAGTTGTTCCCTAATATCAGAGAAATCTAAAGGTTGGTCAAACGGACGGTTTAGTTGCCTCAAACGGGCTAAGGCACTATGAGTTCTTATGAGAGATTAACAAACAATCTCTTGTATGTCACCACCTGTAGAATTTGGGGTTACTATTTCAACTGTGACCTGTGGATCGTCGGTTGATGTGGTTGCTGTTTGAGGGGGAATATTATCATTCAAATGACTTCTTGTCACTATAGGTGAGCGATTAGGTGGTGGAGGAGTCTTACGACCGCCTCGTGCCATTAATTAATTCCAGACACTCCTTCTAGCGCCATTTGTTGACGGGCGAAATTGATCGTCCGTCAACTGGAAGAGCGAGTCCAGTCCGGGGCTGTCTAAATAACCCAAGCCATTTTGTGTAACTCATTCTAACGGGTTTAATGGATCCATTAGCCAATCTAAGAATCCTAAAAGAAACAAATAAAAGAGAGAAATAACTAACTAATTACTAAACACACTATATATATGTACATATATTCAAATGTAACTATAGTAGTTGTATTTAAGAAGAAGATATACAAGTCTCATTTATTTACATGATTTACAAGAAGCAAGTTTTAATCGAAACTTACAAAAATCGATGAAAAATGATTACTTCTAGGAAGCAGATAAAGAAAGCACATAAAAATATGTATTGTTTTTCTTTTATAAATTTAAATAATCTTGCAAAAACGTTAATGAAACATGAACATGTGGATAGTCAAAGCTGAACCATACATTCATTGTTTCATTCATAAACAACTTAACTAAATAACACACATAATAACATGTCGCTAATCGACAAAACTTATCTTTCTATGTTGTATGAGCTCCTGCATGTACTATTGTTAAGGGAAACCTATAACAGAACAATACTAGCACTTCCAAAATACATTCAAGGAAGTATTTGATATTGGAGTAAATTAATAACAACAGGAAGACAACTAATTAAAAATTGCGTGATCTTAAGATAATCAATATTTAAGAACGAAAGAAAACTCAATTCTGGGTATTGATATTATCCATCATTTAACATTAGAAATAAATTTCATAATAATCAAATGATTGATTGATCACACACAAAAAATGGAATAAGAAATTATGGGCAGCATATAACATTTAACAGTATGAAAACACCATATGATTGACAAGCTAAAGCTAAAATCAACTATTATAACATTTTCATAATATAACAATAATGAAAGAATGAAATGGAATAAGTATCACACAGGTCTAAAGCCAAAGATGAATTACTTTCCCATATTCTTTCCCAAAATCACATGCCCATATTGTAGTCCTGGAAGAATTGTTTTGGATAATAAACTCTTAAAGATTGGAAGAATTAATATATAAATAATAATAATTAACCATGTATTGATAAAAAAGACTAAATCTATTTAAATCAATGCATAATCAATTATTGAAAGAATATGAAGATATTATATAAAAATAAAACCATTTTACTTACATGACAAAATCCGTTAAGCAACTTGGAATTCCGTATTCTTCTTTAAAAATACTCGACCAGCCTCCCAAAGCTTCCAGCCATCCATTACTCCATTTGAAAAGAAATAAAAAGTTTACAAAAACAATAATATACAAAAGAGAAAGGATGAAAATCCTCCTCTCCAATTCCTTCCTCCCCATGGCTCTGATCTTTCTCATATATTTATAAAATGAATGAATAGTCTGGGCATCACTTTTATTTTCCACCACCTGAAATTTGCCTCTAAAAGAGACCCAAATATCTCTCAAATCATGCATTTGTTTTGGAATATCTCTATGCGTAAGGTAAATGGGTCCATTTTGGTTATGGGTTTTCAACCGTTTCTCCAAATTCCTCACGGTTTGGCTGCAATCAGTCCTGCAAAATTGTGTGTCTGATCTTGACGCCTTTCCAAATTTTATGTGTTCTTGCTCATAAAATTATTTGTAGAAATCCAAAATTATTTTTTGATCAATCATCTTGAACGTATTTGGATAATAAAATCAATCCATGATCAGATCCGTATCAAATATTTGATAATAGAAACCTGTGAAACAAAAAGAAACCTAAATTAATAACCTAAAAATTGTGAATAAAACAAA
>SNQJ01S0000795.1:70491-103359 GCA_010110895.2 Picea sitchensis | reverse complement strand
ACTGTAGTTTAGACACCACTTGATGGACTGGGTTAAGGTCCAATTGGACAAGTATATCCTAGGATCTACTACTTGGGATCAAGGAAATTTTTAGCTATATATCGTCCATGGGCTAATTTTCCACGCTTTTTCAGATCCCAATAAAATTCTTAGGGCCCAATGCTAAAGCATGTCGATAAAGTATGGGAATCTTTAGTGCAAGAACATCATGACAAAGAACCGTGGAAGACTTCGTAGACTTCTGATACACGGGCATGCAAATACGAACCGTGGAAGACTCCGTAGACTTCTACTGGCATCCCGACAAATGGTCGTTATCTATGTTTAGTGTAAGGTTTTACGTTTACCTACATGATACACCAATAACAATTTGATGGTTATTACGCTGAAAGGCATACACCTATTGGCAATGGGCACATTTAATGATCTTTTGACCTTAAATCTTAATCTTGTGGTTAGCGATTGAAGATGCTGGTATATTCTTAGTCGTCCTCCCAAATCAATGAATAGGATTTACTGTTCATAACTTCCTTGCATTTATGAATGCATGCGTTAACATGTTTACTTTTTCACATTTACCTAATCATATTAAGAAATAACTGTAAGGCCATATGATTGCCACATTCAGATGATTAACCATGATTAATATCTATGGAAGATTTTATTGTCAGGTTTGAATGATTAGCATGCACTACCTCAAATGGATTGCACATGGATTGCACGTATTAACTGGGATGTGAATCGTGGCCACGTTTGGCCTGCGTTTCTGGCCTACTAAGGGTGGATCTGAATCGTCAACCGTGGCCATGTTTGGCCTGCGTTTCTGGCCTACTAAGGGTGGAGCTGAATCGATATCTTTTCTGACGTTTCTGGCGTTTCATGTTACCGAGCCAGTAAGACAAGCTATCTCATCCTTCTGCAATAATCCATGTGTCCTTCTGCTCGAGGAAACAAAATTCAGTATAATGAGGCTACGAAGTTGGTGGAGAGCCAAAAGAACCGGTAGGCTAATGCTGTGGCCACCCCTCACTTTAATGCTTTTCACTTAGACCAGTCTGAGAATTGTGATGAGAAGAAACAAACCATAGTCTCCGAGAAAGTTCAAGCGATGTCTAGAGCTCCA
Organism: Picea sitchensis; assembly: GCA_010110895.2. Taxonomy (NCBI): domain Eukaryota; kingdom Viridiplantae; phylum Streptophyta; class Pinopsida; order Pinales; family Pinaceae; genus Picea; species Picea sitchensis. The sequence goes on along the minus strand of SNQJ01S0000795.1, from coordinate 102,236 downwards.
GTCATGAAGAGAACCTGGAGCTACCCGATAGCCATCACGAGCTTTTGTTTCCCTCGGTTATGTTAAACGATAGGAATTGCTCCAGTGCGAGGTCAACACATTCATTCAGATGAAATTAGCAGCAGTGGCAGGTTCAAGTCTGGGTCGAGCTATGATGGTTTTAATGCTGATATGATTTTAGATCTGGTAGTAACTCCCCCTAATGGCTATGCTACTGCTAGCTGTGGCAAGATTCGATCCCTGAGCGTGCTCTCTGTTGACAATAATAAAGAATATTGGAGCAATATGTTTAGTGTATGCAATTCTCTTCCTAATGGCAACCACAGTGCAGTTCAGAGTATCTTCTACGCGATTTTATTGTCTAAAATTACGCCGAGATCGAATGAAGACGAGCTTAGTTTTGTACATGAGGATTTAAATCCTTTGTAACATAGTTTTGTAGTAAACTGAATGGTATCCATATCTTCATTCTCAGAGTTGCACGATGTGTGTTATGTGTGTTTTTGGCCCACGGTCTGTAATTGCAGATGGTGGGATGCATTATATACCATATTAGTTTAGATCAACTCGGGTGTTTGCTAATTCACAACCCTCTTTTTGAATCATTGGATTTCATTAAACCATATAAATAGTTGGTTTTGTACTTATTTGAAACCGTTTGAAATTTACTGATTAATGAATTATTCTCTAGAGAAAACCTGTTATTATCATATCAGGTCTTATGATAATCTGTGTATTTTGTATCTTGTATTGAAATTTATTAACCATTTCATTTTGCAATTACTTCAATTGTGTTCGTCCATACATACAGTTTATATCTAACATCACATGCTTTATTATTATTTTCATGTTGAAGAATCCAAATGGTTATTTGGTAGTGTCTTTGCTTCCATAGAATTTTAAGAACGCTCCACTTTCAAATCAGGTCGATACTACTTCAAATGGGGTACAGAACCACACGCCTTCTATCTTCCCTTTTAAAGCCTCGATTTTTTTTGAACCAAATTAAAATGATTTCAAGCTCATTTCCTCCATTGCAGGTATTGACGCCATTGATTCTATATATTTGTCTTCAAAACCATAGTATTCATGGATGCAGGGATACTTGGCCATGGGATTAGCTCTGGGTCGAAAGATTTCTCTCTCCCAAACTAGAGGAACCGTATAGATTTTTTCCCCTCTCTCTCTTTCACAGAGAGATTTCAAAAATTCCGCCATTCCAACGCCATGAGTCATGCAATGATTGTAGCACAAACCTAATATGAACCCTCCTCATCGTAAACGCGTTACCTGTCCAAAAGGATGCTTTACACACAACATATTAATTGATGTAATGTGTGAGAATATTTCATATATTAATTGATATTGTCTCATAAAAATATTTGATATATTAATTGATATGTGTAAGATTATTTATATATTAATTGATGTATATATATTAATTAATATGAGATTATTTGATATATTAATTGATGTATATATTAATTTGATACAACCACTTTAATTCATATATCAACTACTTTATAAATTAATATTATATATAAATTACATTAAGAATTAAAGTTTCATATATTAATATATCAATTAAAGTTTAATATATTAATTAAAGTAATTTAATGTAATTAAAGTAATGTAATTTAATTATTTCAACTAATTTTATGAAACTTTAATTCATAATTTTTCATAAATTAATATAACTATATTAATTCATAAACTAGTTTTAATTTATATATTAATTCATATCACCACAAACAATTTTACTATGTTAATTGCATAATATAACTTTTACTATTTTTAATTTGATATATTAATTCATATCACTACAAACAATTTTACTATGTTAATTGCATAATGTAACTTTTAAATAGTTAAATCAAACATTAAAACAAATTTAATGAATATTAATGGCTTTGAGTTTTCATCTTCTATCAATTCTATAATATATATATATATATATATATAATTGTGTGGATTTAAATAATTATATATAATATATATTATATAGAATATTAATACTATGTGTTTTTTTATTATCTCAATTATTCATTTTAATATTTAATGATGTATCAAAGTTTATATATATTATTTATATTTATTTAAATGTAAGATTATATGTGATCGATATATTTGGAACACGATTACTTAGTTGATATCTCAAAGTAGTGATCAACATTTAAATAATAATAAGTAATGTTTATTTTTATTTTTTGTGATCAACATCTTAGTAATAATAAAAACATCTTAATAATCATACACTCAAAATATTTCAAAATGTGAATCGTGTAATATGTAATGAATATAAAATAGATAGGCACTATCCAAAAGTTGAAATATAAGAATGTGAAATCCGTAGATAAACTTTAACTTATTTAAATGTTGAAAGGCTTACTCACAAACCTTTAAACATTTTACGCTCTATACAAACCTTTAAACCTTTTATAATAAATTGTTGCATTGATGCATGTCACTACCGATGCCACAAAAGTTAAAGATGTTTCTACAATGTGTCGATTGTTTCTTGACTTCACATCGTGATGAATAATTCCCAACATTGCTTTTTGATGAAAATTTCCCCACGTCGCAATGTCATGAACATTTCCCAGCATTGAAAATGTGAAAAACATTTCTCAACCTTGCAATGTGATGAACATTCCTCAATGTCACATTGTGACAAACATTTCCCAACGTCACAATGCGACGAACATTTCCCAACATCACATTCTAATGAAGATATTTCAACATCACAATCTAATGAATATTTCCCAATGTTGCATTGTGACCATCCTTTCCCAATGTCCCAATGTCACGAATATTTCCTAATGTTGCATTGTCATGACTGCTTCCCAATGTAACAATGTGATGGACATTTCTCAACGTCGCACTGTGGCGAACATTTCCCAACGTTGCAATGTTACAAACATTTCCCCACATTGCAATGTTACAAACATTTCCCCACATTGCAATGTTACAAACATTTCCCCACATTGCATTGTGACGACCATTTCCCAACATCAGAAAAATAAAATATGATTCTACAATTTGTCGAGTGTTTCTTGAGATCATATTGCAATGATTTATTACCAATGTTTCTTTTTGATGAAATATTCTCGACGTCGCAATGTGACAAACATTTTTCAACGTCGCAATGTGACAAACATTTTTCAACGTTGCAATGTGACAAACATTTCCCAACATTTCATTGTGACTACCATTTCCCAACATCACAAAAGTAAAATATGATTTTACAATGTGTCGAGTGTTTGATGAAATCACGTTCTCAGGAATAATTCCCAACATTGCAATTTGCATTGTGATGAAATTTTTTCGACGTTGCAATGTGACGAACATTTCCTAACATCGCAATGTAACGAACATTTCTCAACGTCACAATGTGATGAAAATTTCTCTACGTTGCAATGTGATGAGCATTTACCAACATCACAATGTGATGAACATTTCCTAACATCGCAATGTCACGCAAATTTCCCAACGTCTCATTCTAACGAACATATCCCAACATCGCAATTTGATGAGCATTCAACATTGTCGCATTGTGACAAACATTTCCCAATGTTGCAATGTCACGAACATTTACTAATTTCTCACTGTCATGACCATTTCCCAACATCACAATGTTACGAACATTTCTGAACATTGCAATGTGATGAAAATTTCTGAATGTCGCAATGTGATGAACATTTCCTAACATCGCAATGTGATGAACATTTCCCAACATTGCAATGTGATGAACATTTCTCAACGTCGCAATGTCAGAACATTTCGTGACATCGCATTGTGAGGAATGTTTACCAACATTGCAATTGACGAACATTTCCCAACGTCGCAAATTGATGAATATTTCTCAATATCACAATGTGCCGAACATTTCCCAACATCGCCATGTGACGAACATTTCCCAATGTCAACCACATTTCTGACGAACATTTCCCAACATCGTAATGTCACTAACATTTATCAATGTCACAATGTCACGAACATTTCCAATACACACATAACCCATAGTCATGGGCATGACTTATTGTGGTCTTCTATGATTAAAGTCAACCATAATCATAATCATGGTCAACCTTGGTATCATGGTTTGTCATGGTCATGGTTAATATTTTGTATGTAATAATGTATTATTAATGTGTTTTTACTTTATCATTTTAATGTAATATTAAAACTTTAATACTTTTTTAATATTTTAGTGTTTTATTAATGTGTTAATTAATAATATTTTATTAACTTATTAATACTTTGAAATACCATTTTCTTGCTATATTTATGAGAATTGAATCTTGGTGGGAAGGATAACAATCATTTCTCTCAATTATCCAAGCTAAACCCAATTGACATTAATGTATTATTTATTGGTGTATTAATTTAATACATGTATTAATACTATGACAAAATATTATTTCTAAAATATAAATATATTAATTATAATAATTTATATATTATAATAATTTATAAATGCATTATTATGATGTATTAATACTTTATTAATATATCATTACTTTATTAATGTATTATTACTTTACTAATGTTTTATTTTATTAATGTATTAATACTTTAGTAATATATTAATTAATAATGTATAAATATATTAATTATAATATGTTTAAACATTATTATAATGGGTTAATACACTATGCTACTGTATTAATTTGTATAATGTATTATTACAATATTAATGTATCATTACTATTATTTTATTAATGTATCTTTACCTTATTAATGTATTATTTTATTATTGTATAAATATTTTATTAATTTATTAATAATATTTTAATGTATTTTGAAATATTTTAATATTTTTTTAATGTATCAGTGATTTATTAATCTATTCTATTATTAACATTAATTAATTACTACAATAATAATTTTATATTTGTACATTATAATATATATTAATACTTTAATTTAGATACTATATTAATTAATGTATTAATCAATTAATTAATACATTAGTTAACTTTCAATTCATCAATATGTTAATATTTTTTAATATATTACTTTAATTTATACTTTAATACATTAAAGTAATAATGCATTAATACATTATAATAATTTATAAATGTATTTTTATAATATATTAATATATTAATAATTTATAATTAATAATATATAAATATATTGACTATGATATATTTCAGCATTATAATAACCAGTTAATAGATTATTACAAGGTATTATTTGTATAATATAGTATTACATTATTAATGTGTCATTAATTTATTAATGTATTGGTATTTTATTTATGTAGTATTTTAATGAAGTATAAATATTTTATTAACTTATTATTATTTTAAATAATGTAATACTTTAATATTTTTAATGTATTAATATTTTATTAATAACATTACTAATTAATTAATACATTATTAATTTTAGATTTATATATTATAATATATATTAATATATTAATACTTTAATTTAAACATTATATTAATACATCACAATATATATTAATGTATTACCATTAATTAATTTAGATAATTAATACTTTAAGTTAGTAATTTAAATTAATACATAAAGTAATAAATTAAATTAGTAATTTAATTTAAGTTATATTAAGTAATAACTTAATATATTAAAGGGTTTAAATTAAGTTATATTAAGTAAGTAATAACTTACTTATTACTTAATATATTTACTTATTATAATTAAGTTATTACTTAATATAATTAAGTTAGTAATTTAATTTAAATTAAGTAATGACTTAATTATATTAAGTTGTATTAAGTTATATTAAGAGATAAAATTGTATTAAGTTGTATTATTTAATTTAATACAACAATTTATTAATGTTTTAATTTAGATATTATATTAATAAATTAATATATTAATTTAAATTTCTAAATAAATTATATTAAATAATAATTTAATTATATTAAGTTGTATTAAGTTATATTAGTAATAATTTAATATATTAAGTAATTTTAATTTAGTAATTAATACATTAAGTTAGTAATTTAGAAATTATATTATTGTACTAATACTTTAATAATATTAAGCAATAGATTTTTAATACATTATTAATTATTTAATATATTAATTATTTAATATATTAATTAAATAATATAATAATTAATAATATATTAATACATTAATAAATATTATTACATTAATAATTAACTAATATAGTATTATTATATAGGTATTAATATATTAATGGTTGTCCCCATGGCATGTCCATCATCAACTAGCAATAACTACTTTATAAAAGTGGTTGAAATATGCCAATCAACCTCATTTTTCACCTTTACAAACTAATGATAGCGATGAGCTTATATCAACCACTTTTATAAAGTGATTGTTGCTAGTTGACGACCGACATGCCATGAAAACAACCATTAATATATTAATACCTATATAATAATATATAGGTATCAAGGAAAATTAATACTTATTAATATAATATATAATATATAATAATATATATGAAGATCAATGAAAATTTTAGCTATATACAACAATCCCAACTACTCATTAGTTTAAGCCTCTCCATACAGCAATCCCAACTCCTGGAATGCGTAGGCAAAGGAAATCTATCACACCTTCCATGACCATGATTTTCAACACCGCCGTATATGATGATGATGACATACACAGATGCATAGACGATTATCATTCCAATGATTTCATAGAGTCCCTCACAACGCCTTATCGGGTGGGTAACTAGCTTCCTTTGAATTTATTCTTCTGGATATTCAAATTAAATAACACTTTGGCATCTGCATTCAGATTGGGCTTTGCTAAATTCTGTCATCTTGTCACGGTTCTGGACAACATCTACGATACATTCAAAACGATGGACGAGCTCGAACTCTTCATAGTGGCAGTTAAGAGGTGGTATAGGTGATGATAAATTCAATGAATTTGAAGCATATGTTCTTGCCTCTGAAGGAGATAATTGATTTGAAAAAAAAAATCTTCATGTAGTAACATATGAACAGATGGGATTTCTCTGACAGAGAGCGCCTTCCGGAATATATGAAGGAACTGTACATGGTGGTGTTTGAAACCATGAATGGATTGGCACAAGAGGTGGAGAAGACTCAAGGGAGAGACACGCTCAACTATGTTCTGTATGAAGTCATGGACAATAAGAATTCATATATAAAAACACGCTGACAGGGCCCGACCCGACCCGTGGAGAAGAAGCTTCCTGTATATCATGTTTGTGTTATAACGAAAGACAATCCTAGATCAACTAAGGAAGATTCTCTCAATTATATTAACTATATGATCAACGACATAATCCGACAATTAAATTGGGAATTTCTTATACCATAGAACAATATTCCCATACCTGCGAGGAAATATGCATTTGACATAACTATAGCTCTCCACCTACCGGGATGGCTTCAGTGTTGCAAACAAGGAAACCAAAAATTTTGTGAAGAAAATACTTTCTTGAATCTATGCTTTTATAACCGCTGATCATATTTACAACAAAATCCTCACTGCCCAGAATGTTTTTATAGTTTTGATGAGTTGATAGGTTACAAGGTTGATAGGGTTACAAATATTTTGAGATTCAGATTCAGTTAGCATATAAAGGATATTCTAAGAGTGTTTTTTTATCATCTCTATTTTTAATGTCACAAATATGATCAACTATTTCATCCCACAATATATTAAGAATTGCTTAGTATGCCTTTCAGTGTGTAGTTTGTAGTTCATCATAATTTGTTCTTATTTTAGTAATATTGATTTTATTCTTTAAGCTATCTATACTAGAAAGATAATTTTGATATTGGGGTTAATGATGTCTTTGTAGTATCTTAATTTTTTCTTATCTTCTATTTGTTTATTGTCCAACAAATTCTCCTTAAATTTAGATGTGATAGTATTTTTAATGGTGTCAATACTCTACATATTCTCCAAACTAACCTCCTCTTTTATTCCCCAATGGTCTAACTAAGACTTTTCATATGTATGCCAACCCCTCTTATGCACCTCTTAAGTTATAGGTGTCTTTCACTAGAGTTTGAAGCAATATTAAGAAGCCTCTTGTCTTTCATGTTAGCTAACTTATGATTTTACCTTAGGTATCTATTCATATCCACACTCTTGATGGGGTAAAGAAAAATTTCTATGAGAGAATAGGACAAGGCATTTTTCTTTAATATTTAGATTATAAATTATAAAATGCTTCTAGATTTGGGTTGGTGCAAGCTAATTTCTCCCTGTCATGGCATGATAGTTGCAACAAGAACATGCACAACTTATTAGAATATGGTGTTAAAAGATGAAATGTAGGAAAATGAATTACCTTCCATAATATATAACTTTTGTTTATTGAAATTTTGTATAACTCACTAAAATTCACGTTTTTCTAATAGTGGTATCTTATTTTCCCTCTAAATACAATGCACATTTTCATGTTAAGATGTTGGTTTAGTATCTAAATGATATAACATCTTCAAATGATTTATATTTTCATGCTAATATGTTGGTTTAGTATCTAAATTATATTTTCAAAATTTTAATGTTAATTTTATATTTTTTTAAAATTCAATAAAGTGATTGAAGTTTTGAAATTACAAGGTCAAGCATCAATCATTAAGATCAAGGGGTTTTAGGGTCTTAACATAATCAATCAATTGTTTTTAATATAGATTTTTTTTATATTGTTTGAATCAGTGAAAGAGTCAAAGTTGTTAGGTCAATATTGATGGTTTCAGGCACATGCTATTGGTGACTCGTGGTATTGATCTATTGGATTACATGCAATGCAATTCTATAAAAGTATCATGATGATCCATTGTAATGTGTCAAGAGTTGAGTGGTGAAGCCTCGCTTGGCTAAGGCCAAGAAATTGGAAGGCTTGGCTAGATTTGGCCAAGGGAAATAATATATCTATTGTTGGTTAGTTTTTCCAATAAGTGTTTTTTAGGGTAAATCTTGTGTGATTTATGTGTGCATGTTTCTATGTTATTGGAATTTTTATTTCTCTCACATTTTTACAACTGCTATCAGAGCAATTTTAGTTTTTGCAAAAGACTATCATGAAGTTCGATTCGTGGTTTGGCTCCAAGAAGAGTAGTTTTATGTAGGAACCATGAAGAAAACAATTGACATTGGGATGAATGAATGTGGAAGACATTGATGATGCTAGAAGTTTTCTAGGCGTGAAGATCAATCACACAAACCATGGAGAGTGAGAGTTCTCTTATGCATATGTATGCCAAGTTCGACAGTTTGTAGGATGCACACAAAGTGTTTGATATAATGTGTAAACACGATGTTGAAAATTTCACATAATGAGTTGTTGGAGGAGGTCATGAGGCTCTATCAACAATTGCAAGAAGAAATTGGAGGTCAAAGCAATGGGAAGTAGAGAGGATTGTGACAAAAGTGTCAGGATGAAATAGAAAGGAGAGAAGGTGGGGACATAAGAACCAAGATATAAATGATGAAAAAAACAATTTCAAATTTTGATGGAGTTGAAAGTAAATGGGCATATGATTGTAAGAAAAGTTTAGGCATGCATACCCTAGGTTTGAAATTTCTCCGGTAAAGTCTAGACATAGCCCTAGGTGATAGGGGAGCATGTGGAATTCCCGAATACCCTGACTTTGAGAGAGTTTTTGCTATATTTGGTCATGGGAAACCCTAAGTCAAGTTTAAAGGGGGAATGTTATGATAAACTTGACTAAGTGAAAGAGTCAAATTTGTTAAGTCAACAATGGTGGTTTCACAACATGGCACTAGTGATCCGTAACTCTGTTTGACGATCTGTTTGTGTCGTTAGAAAGCCTGCGACTTGCTCTTCGCGATTATTCCTTTTTTATTGAGTTTTAAGAATTTTGATTTGTTTCCCTTTCTCTACCTGTTGGAGCCATTCTGAGCGTTTTGATTTGCTTATGTGCGTTCTGAGTTGTCTTAACCTTCTCTGGATCCTTTTTGGATCACCCGTGATATTGAGCCTATGGAGTACATGTAATGAAAGCCTAGAAAAGGATGGTGATGCTCCATTGTAATTTTTCAAGACTTGAGTGGTGAAGGATCACTTGGTTAGGGCCAGGACATTGATTATCTTTGCCAGATTTGGCCAAGGGAAATAATAGATTTATTGTTGGTTGGTTTTTCCCGTAAGGGTTTTCGATGGTAAATCTTGTTTGATTTATATGTGCATGTTTCTAGGTTATTTGAATATGTATTTCTCTCACCTTTTTATTTCCTAACATATAAGTGTCCATCATATAATTTGTTTTGTTGATGGGAGAGGAAGTAAAAAAGATACAGTAGAAACAAAAGACCTATGTATTTTAGAATTACAACATATATAAATAAAAGTGAATAATTTTTTTGTTTTCTTTATATTTATATATATATATATATATATATATATATATATATATATATATAATCTATTTTAAGATCTGATCCAAGACAAACACCAAATTGATGTATAGGAATCCCTTTGTTTGTGGGACAAAAGGGGATCCCCTCAGCCAATGATTTGACTACTAAAGTTTACATAGGTATACATACCCTATTGTTGATCCACATTCGTGATCAAATTTGTGTTTTGTTTAACTATCCATAAGATTCTTCCATTGCTTTTCTTGCCCCCTAATTTTCTCCTTTATCATGTTTTAACTTATAACCAAATTCAAGCAATGCGGAGCAGTGGTAGAAAAAGGTTTGGACCCATATATCTATAGGTCCACAGGTCCAGAGTCCGCAATCGATCGTCCTTCAAAATGCACTTGCCATTTTTGTGTTCCTCAAATTGTACATTTTTCACTTTTTAATACTTAACCACTTTTCATAAAAATTGGACAGGGGCACTTACCATCCAATAACATTTTCTTGACTCTCTAGGTTGAGCTCCCATATTCTTCAAAATGCACCCTCTACTTCTTCAATGTACCAAGTAATATCCCCATACATAGTTGTATTTCTAGTTTAGGTCCCACTTTCTACAATTTTCACTTTCCATCCCTCATATTACACTCTCATACTTAACATTTTCATCTACATCACCACTTCCCATCTCATTTATTGTCGCGGCCATATCAACTACCACTTGTGTAAGCATAATCCCTTCTTAAATTCAAGAAAAATTTGTAAATCATGCAATAAATTCAAATCTCATGCAAGTCGGCAACATTAAAAGAAAAATTGTCATTTACATTTAATGGTCGAATCCAAATGGTTGAATCTAAATTGCCATTCACTTTTAATTCCAATATGTAATTTCAATGTTAAAACTCTTTCAAACTACATGCTCTCTTTGTTCCTGGAAGTTTATAAAGGATTTCATTTCACTTTAGAGGTTCTGAAAGTTTTTGAAGACCAAAACGGACAGTTTGCATGCTCTCCCAGTCAGACAAAGGGAGAGATTAGAAGTGTTCTTAATTTATATCCGGCTTCCCTCATTGCATTTCCTGGTGAGAAAGTTATATCCACGATGACGACGATAATATCCAATGATGATGATAATGTCCTTGGAAGGGGATTACAGGATGACAGGGCCCGTGGAGAAGAAGCTTCCTGTATATAGTGTTATATGAAAGAAAATCCTGGATCAATACAAGAATGTGCTCTTAATCGTATTAACGCTATTATCAATGACATAATCCGAGAATTAAATTGGGAATTTATCAGACCAAACAACAATATTCCCATACATGTGAGGAAACGTGCATTTGAAATAACTAGAGGTCTCCACCACCTCTACATATATCGGGATGGCTTCAACGTTGCCAACAAGGAAACCAAAAATTTGGTCAAGAAAACACTTCTTGAATCTGTGCTTTTATAACCGCTGATCATATCTGTCAAAGCCTCACTGTCGCAAATTGTTAACCTTATGACATAGTATCTCTATGTAACTATGCGATTGTATCATTGGGATATGGTTATAAAGTTGAAAGTTACTACATTAGTCACATGGAAATACAAATATAAATTAAGGATAAGATTTTTAAAATTTGTATAGTTTTGATGAGTTGATAGGTGCAATATTTGTATAGTTTTGATGAGTTGATAGGTTATGAATTTTTTTTATAATTTTGATGATTTAATACTGTGTGTAAAGGTTAATAACAAAAAGTTAATAGAAAGATTTAATATCAACATATAAAGTACATTTAAAAGTGTTTTTTTTTATCATCTTCATTCTTAGTGTCATAAAAATATGAAAAATCATTTCATATTTATAGTATCTTAATTTTTTCTTATCTTTTATTTTTTTTATTGCATCACAATTTTTCTTTAAATTAGATGTTATATATTTTTAATGGTATAAATATTCTACATATTCTGAAAAGTGACTTGCTCCTCTATTATTTATTAATGGTGTAACTAGGACTTAGCATATTTATGTTAATCTCTCTTGTGCCTCTTTTAAGTTATAGGTGTCTTTCTGAAAAGTGACTTTCTCCTCCATTATTTACTAATGGTGTAACTGGGACTTAGCATATTTATGTTAATCCCTCTTGTGCCTCTTTTAAGTTATAGGTGTCTTTCATTAGAGTTTGGAACAATATTAGAAAACTTCTTGTCCTTCATGTTAGTTGACATATGATTTTACCTTGGATTGCTCACTGGTAAATACAAACTAACTTTTATCATGAGAATAAGGTAGGACATTTCCTTTTAATATTTAGATTATAAACTATAAAGTGCTTTTAGATTTGAGTTGTTGCGGGAACACCCAAATTCACTTTTCTAATAAAAGTGGTATGTTATTTTTCCTCTAAAATACAATGCATATTTTCATATTATGTTGGTTTATTATGTAAATGATATAACATATGTATTTAAATAATTGATTCAGTTATTATTTTTCAAAATTTTAATGTTAAATTTATATTTTTTCAAAATTTTGATATTAAATTTATATTTTTTAAAATATTAATAGAGTGATTGGACTTTTGAAATTAAAGTTAAGCATTAAGATGTTTGAAGGTATTAACATAATCAATCAATTTTAATTTAATATATAGATATTTGTTTATACTTGTGCATCATATATTTTTTTGCAACTAACTAACTTGAGTAGCTCTAATGGTCAACAACATGCTCTTCTTCCTTGAAAGTCATGGGTTCAAATCCAAAAGGAGACAACATGTAGAGAAAAACAACCCCTTTGTATCATAGCTACCAACTTTAGTATATTCTTTCATTACATTAAAAATAAAATTTTATGTTTTAGTTTTTCTTTTCTATTTTTTATTTTTTTATCATTTATAGTTTTTATGTTTTTTTAAATAAAACTTATAAAATATTAAATAAATATTTATAATTAAAATAATAAATTTATAAAATAATTTTTATAATTTTATTTTTTTTTAAAGAAAAAAACGTTAATTTCAATTTCATATATATATTTTTAATTAAAAATTATGTATTATATAATACTAAATAAATATTTAAAAATAAAATAATAAATTTATAAAGTGAATTTTATAAATATTTTTTTGAACTTTTTATTAGAAAAGAAGATTTACTCTATATATATAATTAAAAATTATTTATAATCATGTTTTTTTTTACATTTTTCTCTTTTCTTAAAAGAAAAATTAAAATTTTGGATGGGGTGATAGGTGGAATGCAAAGGTTGACAGGTGGAATTAGGACGTGTAGAGAGCTATTAATCCCTGCAACTAGCCTCCCTTCCCTCCAGACTGAATGATCGACACTCATCGTGGATTAATGGCAGTGCGTTGGACACTCCAAGGAAACTTAATGCAGCCTTGCGCGAACTGCACCAGGCTAGTAGTCACCTCAACCTTCATGGCTCTCACCCAAGTCAATTCGCTAGGCACTATGAAGGCTTGTTCTCTAGAACGTTCTCTCATTTCATCCCTGCGTTGTGCCCGACTATTTCTCAACTTTCTCTTTGCTTTCTACTAGACAATTCCTTGGCTCTCCCATTTCATTTTCTCCCTGCGCTCGATTTTTTGTCCGCCCATGATCATTCCTCCATTGTTTATCCAACCCAATCCTCACCTGAATGTCACACCATGCCTAGAGAGACGGGAAAATCTAGAAGTGGTCCAATGTTGTAACATCCTCGACTACCCATGCTAGGGCATGCTACTCCAGAAAACATTTTTTTTCTCTTCTTAACATACTATAACATACCCAACATCCAATTGAGCTATGCCACATAAATTTTCGAACTACATGCAATTTAAAACTTATACACAGAGAACTCTCACAGAACATTATATATAAAACGTAGACAGACAAATACATTTCCTAAATGCACATATTCATATTGAAATAACATTAATCATATACATGCAACATATACAAACAATATCCATAAATATAAGGACAGTTATAACCACACATAGGATAAACCCATAAAAATACACACGTAAATAATATTGCAGCATGTAATTTATCACACAATTGACACTCATCTTGGTAAGAATATCACCAACTGTGTGCAAACCTTCCATGAACCTCCCAGCCTTAGACCACACTATTAGAAAAACAAGACCGTGGAGAAATAAAATAAAATAAATGCGGAAACAAAACACAGAAGATACACAATACAATAGAGACACAGATTTACGTGGTTCACCCAATGTGGGATACGTCTACCAAAGAAATTGTCAGGTCCTTGCTTTATTATTATCCAGCAAATGAAGGGATACAATCTACAACAAATCCACTGTATCTTTCTCTTCTTTCTCTCACAGTCTCCTCTCTCAGAATACAATACTCGCCATAATGCATAACCACAATGCATTTCCCTCATAACAAAGGGTTGGCTTCTAGGGAAAAAAAACCTAACATAATTTCTATTGTTAGATCTGCGACCTTAGAATGAACGGTCCAGATTTACAATGAAATTACAATATACATTTACAAGGGTAACCCCCCTCTGCACTCCCCCGCATGGAAGAGTGTACATTCTTATGGGGTGTAAAGTCTTCATGGGGTATAAACATTGCTGAAAAACACAAGACCTTTGAATCAAGAAGATAATCATGCTCCACAACCAACAATCTCCCACTTGGAGACTGATTTCAACAACTCCACTGTTGTTGTATATGTTGGACTCTCAACCTTATTGGACCTGGAACATTTCTCATCTTCATCTTCATTCTTGAAGACCAACTGAAACTGAGCAAGAACACAATTTCTCTTTGGTTACTCCCTTTGTTAACATGTCTACAGGATTCTGGCTAGTTTGTATCTTTTCCAACTTCAAATGTCCATATTCCAAGGCGGATCAGATCGTATGAAGTGGTACCTCAACTCTACATTCTTAGTCCTCGAATGGAAGGATGAGTTCTTTGAAAGATGAATTTCACTCTCACTGTCACAGTACAGCCTTCTATTCTCCTTCTTCTTTCCCAATTCCTCCATAAACCTCTGTAACCAAATCATATCTCCTCTGTAGCAGCAACATGCCTTGCCTCTGTTGTTCAAAGTGCAACAACCTTTTGCAGTTTTGAAATCCAACTTACTATTGTTCCACCTATAGTAAAAACATACACTATGGTGCTCCTCCTGCTGTCTTTATCACCTGCCCTCAAATGCCTGGTTAAGTGTCTGAACCTCCAAAACATAATGCATGAGTAGCAGTCCCTCTCAAATACCTGAGAATCCACTTTACTGCCTCCCAATTTTCTTTACATGAATTGTTCATATACCTGCTCACAACTCCCACTACATGTGCAATATCTGGTCTTGTGCAAACCATTGCATACATCAAACTGCCAACTGCTAATGAATAAGGGACTCTGGACATGTATTCTATCTCCTCCTATGTTTTGGGACACATGTCCTTAGTTAATTTGAAATGGATGGCCAAAGGTGTACTAACTGATTTTTCATTCTGCATTCTAAACCTCTCCAACACCTTCTTTGTGTACTCACCCTGAGACAATGTCAATTTGCTATTTTTTATATCTCTTGTCATTCTCATGCCAAGGATTTTATTTGAAGCACCCAAATCCTTTGTCACAAATGAATTGGATAATTTATTCTTGAGCACATTTATATCCTGCATATTAGACCCTGCAACAAGCATGTCATATACATACAATAGCAAGATAATATAGCTTCCATTTTCTATCCTTTTAAAATAAACACAGCGATCAGAACAACATCTACTATAACTCTGTTATATCATAAACCTATCAAACTTCAAATACCACTTCCTTGGAGCTTGCTTTAGGCCATACAAGATCTTCTTCAACCTGCATACCAAATTCTCCTTCCCTTTGACCTCATACCCTGTGGTTGCTACATAAAAATCTCTTCCTCCAAATCCCCATGGAGAAAAATTGTTTTTACATCTAACTGTTCAAGATGCAAATCTTCTACTGCCACAAGAATTAAAATAGTCCTAATTGAATTCAATTTAACAGTAGGAGAAAATATTTCATCAAAACATATACCTTTATTTTGTGCAAACCCCTTTACAACAAGTCTAGCCTTGTACCACTTTTCTCCTCCATCTTCTTCCTTGAACTTGTAAACCCATTTATTCTGCAATGCTCTTTTTCCCGTAGGAAACTGAACCAAGTCCCAAGTCTGGTTTTTTTCTAAGGAATCCATTTCCTCTTTCATGCCTTGCTCCCACTTCTTTTTGGTGTTTAGCTGCATTGCCTCTTCATAACATTCTGGTTCACCAGAATCAGTCAACAATAAATAATACAATGAAGGAGAGTATCGTTCAGGGGGTATACTTAACCTGGTAGATCTTCTAACAACACTTCCAGGTGTTTTAGGTACCTGCTGCTCCTGTTGTTGTACATTTTGATTTTTAGGTTCCATTGGAATTTATTTTTTAGTAATCTCATCAAGCACTGTGTATTCTTATTTTTCTTCTTCCTGTTTCTTTCCCTGCAACTGATCTATGTACATGAACTTCTCATTGAATATGACATCTCTAATCCTAATGATTTTGTTATTTTCATAATCCCATAAGAAATAACCAAAATCATTAACACCATATCCAATAAAGGTACACTTCTTGGATTTAGACTCAAGCTTTGTTCTATTTTCTTTACCAATATGGACAAATGCTTCACAACCGAAAGTTTTCAAAACATAATAGTTTACCTTTTTTTCTTGTCCATTACTCCTATGGAATTCTACCATCCAAAGAGCTTGAAGGTCCTCTGTTTATTAAGTAAACAACAGTATCTACACCATCTTCCTAGAACTGTAAGGGAAAACCGACATGCAATCTCATACTCCTTGCACACTCCATGATTGTCATGTTCATCCTTTCTGACACACCATTTTATTGTGGTGTTCTTGGAACTGTCTTATCTCTATGAATCCCATGGTATAAACAGTAATCATCAAAATCCTTGCTGCAATATTCACCTCCATTATTTGATCAGAGAACCTTCAAAAATTTTCCTGTCTCATTCTCAACTAAAGCTTTCCATTTCTTAAAAGTATCAAAAACATCAAATTTTGGTCGAATGCAATAAACCCAAGTTTTTCTAGTTGCATCATCAATAAAAGTAACATAATAACGAGATCCACCAAGAGATGATACCTGAGTTTCTCCCCATACATCTGTATGCACAAGCTCTAACCTTTCATTCTTCTTTTCTTTTCTGACTCTGAGAAATCTGTCTCTCTTTTGTTTTCCATAAACACAATGCTCACAGAAGTCCAAATCAATTAATTTAGGATCTGGTAAAAGATTTCTTTTGTGAAGTATTTGCATTCCATTCTCACTCATGTGTCCCAGCCTATGATGCCATAGTGTTGTATCCACTCCTTTAGTAGCTAAATATATAGAAGAGTTAGTATTACCAGTACATAAATACAATGTACCTGCCTTCTCTCCTTTTTCTATCACCAATGATCCTTTGATGACCTTGCATGTCTTATCTGTAAATATGGATATACAACCTTCACTTGCCAACTGCCCTGTTGAAATTCGATTTTTCCTTAAATCTGGAACATGTCTTACGTCTTTTAACAACCATTGGTTTCCATTGTGTTACTTTATTTTTACCTTTCCCATTCCAACAATTTTTCATGGTGCATCATCACCCAAATGAACCTATCCAAAATCACCTTGAACATAATCTAGAAAATGTTTCCTATGGGGCATGGCATGAAATGAAGCCCCTGAATCTACTACCCAATAATAAGAAATATTATATGCAGAAAGAATCAAAGCATATTGTAACACATCACCTGTTACATTTTCTTCCTGATTTCTCTCCTGTTGTCCATCTCTTTGTTTCTTTGGAGATCTGCAGTATTTATTCAGATGTCCTTTCTTCTTACAATTTCAACACTATATCTTTCTAAGTCTGAATTTGGATCTGCCCTTCCTAGAATTCTCATGGTTCCCTGAGCCCTTTCCTCTATCCTTTTGTCTTCCCCTGTTCTCCATGTTCAACACATTACCTGATGTCTCACTTGTGATTTTTCATCACATTTACTCACTAAGGATAACACCAACAACATCATCAAATTTTAAAGTATTTGAACCAGAGATAGAGTTACTTACATCCATGACCAAGTCATTCCATCTTTCTGGCAATGAGCACAAGATTAGAATAGCCCTAACCTCATCATCAAAGTCCACTTTTACAGAACTTAGTTGATTAGTGACCATATTAAATTCATTTAAATGATCTGCAATAGACCTACCTTCTTACATCTTCATAATAAATAATCTCCTCATTAGAAATACCTTATTGGACATCGAGCGTTTTTCATACAGTTTATCCAACGTGTCCATCATATCCTTCGTTGTCTTTTCTTTCAAAATATTAAAAGTCACCGACGCTTCCAAGCTCAGCCGTATCCTTCCTAGAGCCTTTCTATCAAGAATCTCCCATTCTTCGTCCTTCATGGTCATCGACTTCTTTTCTACTATGCCCAATGGTAGGAATAGATCCTTCTTATGTAAATAATCTTCCATCTGCATCTTCCATAGCTAGTAGTTTTGGCCGTTAAATTTCTCGACCCTAAAATTTCCATCTTCCGACATTGCTCCCACTCGAACCAGGAACCCTCTTTTCCTGCAAGTTACCTTTCGCTCTGATACAGTTGTTATAAAAACAACACCATGGAGAAATAAAATAAAACAAATGCGGAAACAAAACACATAAGATACATAATACAATAGAGACACAGATTTATGTGGTTCACCTAGTGTGGGATACGTCCACCAGACAAATTTTTCAAGTCCTTGCTTTATTTTTATCCAGCAAATGAAGGGATACAACCTACAACAAACCCGTTGTAACTTCCTCTCTCTCTCTCATAATCTCCTCTCTCAGAATACAATACTCGCCATAATGCATAGCCACAATACATTTCCCTCATAACAGAGGGTTGCCTTCTAGGGAAAAAAAACCCTAACATAATTTCTACCGTTAGAGAAAAACACACCCTCTGTACTCCCTCGCGTGGAAGAGTGTACATACTTCTCGGGTGTAAAGTCTTCATGCGGTATAAACAAAACTGAAAAATGAAAGACCTATGAATCAGGAAAATAATCAGGCTCCATAAACAACACACACTTCTCAACACTCTCAAGAGTGGGTCACACCCAAGATGGGACTAGACTCCACTTGGTTAAAGGGATTCCTAACCAGGATAATGGTTCATAGTCAACAAGAATGACTCTGTCATAGGTGCCAAATTAAACTAACAGCCTAAAATCCCTCATTCCCCACATGTCTGTCCCACCCCAGAAAGTGTGCCCCTTCTCTTCTCAACAGTCCTTCGTCTGCCCCACTTCCTTTCTAGGCGTCATCAATAGGCCGGAAAGGAAGTCCCTGAGCCTTGTAGTTGTAGTTTAACACCTTCAGGAAATCAATTCCCTTCAATTCTCTCACCTAGAGAGAAATTTCTCACGGGCTTGACAACCCGCCTCTTCAATATCCCACAGGCCTAAGAACCCACTTCTTTAGTCCAACTCCCAAGCTAACCAGTTACACAAACATGTATGGCTATGGATACAAGTTCAGGTATAATGATAGGAAGGTACGAAGGATAAATGACTAAGTGAGTGAATGCCCCTGGAATGACTACCTGGATGATGAATGATGGAAATCCTAATGGACAATGAACTAAGTCCCAACAATATTTATGCATGCCCCCAACTTCACACTTGTCATGTTGGGAGCTACTTTGGCCCACTTGTCCACATCTTTAGAACTTAGGATAAAATAATTTCCCATACTTTATGATTTAAGGAATATTAATATAATATTCCTTTTTTGGCTTAAGCTCCCTATCTTAGCCCTTTTTCTTAACTTTTAGCCCACCCCCTTTCACTAACTAGTGGATTTTAGTCCCCCATACTCTTTATCGTGGTTGGTCTATGCATAATGATGTATTTTATATTAATGATGAGACACATATATAAAAATAGGTTCATTGGCCTTTAACATCTAAGCTCTTTGGCCTAATCAAAACATAAGAATCCTAGCTTATAATAATTGGCTCAACAGCCTATAAAACAAATCATATACATAAAGGCTCCCTTGCCTGAAAATTTCACGCACTTAAGTTTTTGCGCGCGGTATCCAAGCATGTGCGCACTTCATCATTTTACTGCGCAATACATGCGCGCACTATGCCATGAAAGGTGCATACAAAATGATATCAAACAACTCACCTGCTTAAGTACATTTCCATTTACATTTACAATTGGTTTCGGCCTAGGGATATTACAAATGTACTACAACGTCCTTGCCAGACACAACAGAGTCCTGCCTCTCAGCTATCCCTCATCATTATCAATCGCCTCGACCAATGCCATATTCGGCCTCAACAACCCCGGTCTCCTACACCCAGTCCCACCAATGAATTTGGCAGCTGCTCAATCAAGGAGAAAATTCTCCCTCTTGATAATTTTTCCCCTCTTCCTATCCTTCGCCCAGGAATTGCCCCCCTCAACACCCACACCCCAGACCATTTTTATGGCACTGGAGAATGCTTGGTGGAGGAATAAATTCCTCCCAACTTGCAAGTTTCAACTCCAACGACAACAATGACAATAGTGGATGCAGTGGCTATAGATTTGGAGATGAATGCAAATATGATGGAGGAGCCACCTCCACCCACCCTAATTATACTTCCATATGAGCACCTTCAAATCATCTTCGAGTTGCGGAAGAAAATGGATGGCTAGGCTAACATTCATCATCTCCTGAGACAACGTATGGATCTCTTGTTCGACGCAGTGATAACAACTTCTGCAAGCTAACGGTGCCCAACATGCGGCCAGAATTTGTCCTAGCGTACAATTCCCATGGCTGGTTGAGTCCGTGCTTGCACCTGGAATAACTCCCCCAGGTTACTGTTTTTCTTTTGGTTTAGACAATTACACAGAGAATTGAGATTCTCTATCAAGTATTATATGACAGACGACCACAACCACTACTTAGTTGATCATTGTGATCTTTTTTATCAGTTAGACATTCTTACTGTCATGTCCAAATGGTTACAGTTGCACTTGAATGTTGATAGCCACCTGTCCTAGTTTCCCAACAGTGGTAGGGCAGGTGACAGACTCTAGATTTTGTAATGCCACATATATTTGTGAATATCAATATATAGTTACTTTTCTTTACAAAAATAAAAATAAAAATTTAAAACATGTCGATGACGTTTTTTTTTAATGATAAATTTTTCATGTTTTAGTTTCAAATGTATTTTAGAAATATGATTAGTTTTTTATTCTAAAAGAATATATTTTTTTCTTCCTTTTTCATTTTTAAAATCTATTTTTTTTTTCCAGTTTTGAGTTTTTTTTTTATTATTCTTAATTTGTTTGTAACAACTCAAAGTTTCTACGTTATTGTTTAAAAAATATTGCAATTGTAACCATAAAAGAGAGGTGGCTGCTATCAATATCATTTTTTTCATGTTTGGGGATTTATTTTAATATTTTGGTTGTAAGGGTATTGATTTTCAAGGCCATAGGTCTCAAAGAAGTTATAGTTTTGACCCTGAAAAAAGCCTGTAGTGTCATTTTCAATTATAGATTTTATTTTAATATTTTTGTTACGACAGTATACGTTGTTAAGGCCATCCTTTTCGAAGAAGTTGTAATTTTAACCTCGAAAAGAAAAAAAAAGTGCTACTATCGGTGCCACTTTTTTATTCAGGGAATGATTTTAAAGTTTTTTTTCGTAACATTACAAGGTTGTTAAGCCCATGGTTTCATTACCAACTTTGATTACATTCCCCACCTCAACTAGTGCAATTATCATGGTCTTCACCTATTCCTATCCATCCTTTATTTTTATAATCATATAAACTTATATTAATCATTTGTTTTGCATTCTCCTTGAAATAAATGTCAATATAGGAATGACATGAAAATTCTAAAATAATTTTTTTCTAGAGCCTAGTCAGAATTAAGGAAAATTTTAATGATCCATACCTATCTAAATGTATAGAAACCTTTGTCAATTTTAGTAATTCTTAAAATACTAATTATAAAATGTTGGATGGTATTATTTTTTAATATAATATTCATAAACTTTATATCACAGTAAAATTATGCGAAACCATTTAATTGAAAGTGTATAGATCTAAATGTATTATTATTCTCTATTTTTATTATTTTAAATTTAATTGAATAAATTTCATGTATTATAATAGTTGGATAATATAAACTACGCAAATCTTTGAAAAAATTAAATATTAATAAAGTATAATCATCGTGATTTTAGTAAAAAATTATATTATAATTTTTTCTTGTAATATTTGAATAACAAAAATTAAAAAAATAAAGTTAATATTACATCATCAACATTATTCTTGGTGGTCTCTGAGGTGTAGGACGGTCGGTGACAGAGTGTGTTGTTAAGGCATTCTGTGATGTTAAAGTCACTGGTTCGAAACCCGCGGGGACAAAAAATCCAACCATGTTAAGGGTTGGTGTGGCTCAGGATGGGTGCGATCCTTGAATGATTTTGACGACTTATATTCCTCTGAGTCGAGGTTTCTCAACCACAGGCTAATCCCGTAGGTCACGAAAAAACTAGGAAACAAAAAAATAATATTATTCTTGGTGAACAATTATTTTATAATGTTATTATTATAATATAGAAAAAATACATAACTATTCAAATCACAATCATTTCACTTATCATATTTAAGTATTTTAATTTCTAAACATGTTTAATCAACATATTGTATCTTGTTGGACAACAAACAATTCACCTTGAAAAACAATTAAACATTATGTGGCATTAATTGTTATAATGTTTTTCAACACAATCAAAATTAAACACTTTGATAAAAGTAAATTTAAACATTGTATGGAAACTATATATTTAAATGAGTGATACATATCAAATTTCACTTAAAAATAGAGAAATCGTTAACAATGTTCATCATTAGCATACTCATTTTATAAGTCAAACAACAACCATAACATTATATGAAAAGAATAATATACATGAGCGATATACATATGAATATACATGTCAGACATACATATCAAAAAAATCTACAATAAACATGTCATATATAGATCTTCAGTCAAATATAAAAGAATCAATATAAATTTCAATTAGTACCACTACTCGCTAGGTCCACCACTAGAGCGAGGGGCATAAGTGCCTCCGCTTCCAGAGGTAGAGCCTCTATAAAGAACAACTATATTAGAAACAAATGTCGAAAAAAATGGATTATCAAGTATTTCTATATCAATATCATGAAGATGTGCATGAGAAATACCCGATGTTATCATAATGTCCAAAGAATAAAAACTTTGCAACATATGTGGAGGAAGAGGAGGAGGAGGGGGACTGATGGATGATGACACATATGGACTAGGAGAAATATAATGATAGGTATATGGTGACACAAGAAGAGGAGGAGGGAAAGGATCATTGGAATATGGTGATGCATGTGCACGATATTGTAATAATATATTGAATATACAATATCATCTCATATAAAAATATCAATATAATGTAGTCTATTTTTTCATCTTGCTGTCCATCATCAACCATAGGCTAGAAAAAAACGTTCTCAAGAACATACTATCTCGATATAATACAATGTTTTGTAGGAGTCCAAAATGAACCCAAACATGCTCAAAGAAGAGCTTGGCAGTGGCCAAGGCCATGATGCCCTTCTTGTAGAGTTTCAAAACTACCATCTTAGAGAATTGATCAATGACCATGAAAACATAATCATTCCCATGCTTGGTTGAAGGTAGATTAGACATGAAATCCATGGAGATGGACTCCTGAGGCCTATCTAGAGTAGGGAAAGGGGTGTATATCACATGCTTCTTGATGGTGGGCTTGGAAATGGTGTAGGTAGTGCAAGATCTCATGTGCTTGTAGACATGTTGTCAAAGCTTCGGACAATAAGAATTCTTTTGCAATACTTCCATTGTTTTTGTCTACACCAAAATGTCATGTTTCCCACTTTTAATGAGCTTCCCATATTAACTTTGCACGCTGTCTTGAAGGAACATAAAGATGGTTGAGATGGAATAACAATCCATCCTGGAGATGAAAGTATAGAACTACTTTTCCTGCACTCAGTGTCTGATAGGTAGCATCAAATTCATAGTAATTATTGTATAATTGTGGCCACCCGGACGTCTCATGCCAACATGATTTAATAACTATTGTTGGCACCACAACCAAAGGTCGAATTGGAAAATATATGACATAATTGGTGTTTCCCTTACTGTACTTGATGTTCAAGTTGAATTTTTGCAGGTACATGGACCACTTTTGATGGTGGTCATTTTGTAACTTTCCTTATGTTTGCATGAATTGTAGAGGCCTATGTTTCCATTGTTTATGCTTGCACAATGGAGTACATCTCTTTGTCGTAGGTGGTGTATCTGTGAAAAACATCAGAGAGTGTTTCACTTTGATAGGCTATTAGATGCCCATGTTGAGTGAGAACTACAAAACTATCATAACCTTAAGCATCTATCTCAATATCAAATGGATATTGCATGTTTGGAAGAATAAGAATTGGTGCTGAGTAGAGGAAGGATTTTGAATCCTCAAATGCTTCCTGTTGGGACACAACTCACACAAACTTGGCCTTTGATCCACCATTGATCACCTAGCTTAGGTTCCAAGTGATATGAGGGAATCACAACACAAACCTACGGTAGAAGTTGGTGAGGTCCAAGAAGTTGCGGAGCTCATTCAATGTCTTCGGGGTTGGCCAATAAAAAATAACTTGGATTTTGGCTGGATCCACATGCACACCTTGTTCATCCATGATGTATCCGAAATATTGGATTCTCTACATGTTGAAGGAACATTTCTCCAAATTGGAATATAAATTGTGTTCTCACAAGGTTCCCAAGCCCTTTTGAATATTTTTCAAATGTTCCTCCCAAGTTTTGTTGAAGATGAGGATGCCATCTAGATATACAACCACAAAGGATTTTTTGAATGGTCACAATATTTCATCCATCATCCACATTAATGTGTCTAGGGAATTAGTCAAGCCAAAAGGCATGACCAACCACTCAAAGTGACCTTCTTTAGACTTTATAGTTGTCTGCCATACATCAATTTTCTCAATCGAAACCTAGTGGTAGCCTGACTTCAGATCAATCTTACTGAAAAACTTGGCTCCCTTGAGCTGATCGAGAATCAATTCGGGGGATTGGGTATTGGTTCTTAAATGTGATATTTTTCAAGGCTCTGTAATCAATACAAATTCATAATGTCTCATCCTTCTTCTATACACGAAAAATTAGGCTCCAACAAGGTGAGGAGCTTAGTCTGATGTGGCCCTTTAAAATTATCTCTTGGATCTGGCGCTTGATTTATTTATTCTACATAACAGAACAAATGTATACAAGGTTGTTAGGCAAAGGAGCATTGGGTGTCAAATCAATTGAGTTCTTTACCTAAAAATGCACAGGAACGACAATAGAAGAGGAAAATATGTCTTTGTTCTCTTCTACTATATTGTCCACCTATTGTTGTTGTGTAGAGAGACCCAGTGGAGAGGTGTTTTTGGTTCCAGTGACCTTCCATTCACCTTCCGACAAAAATATAAAGTGGAAAAATATCTCGTTCTAAGAGGCCACCTTTTATCACTTCTTCGCGAATATCAAAGAGACCATAGTAGTTGGGACTACCTCTTGTACCCTATAGAGTTGATCTCCCAAAGTAATAATGATTTAACAGGGCCTAGATTCATAAACAACATGTCACTTCCACATATATGGTTGTCCTAAAAAAACATATTAAACTTCAAGGGGGGAAACACCACACATTACCTCATATTTGAAGGGTTTGATGTCGTAGTGAAAGTGACATTATTGGATAGCATAGATGTCCCATCCCTGGATGATCCAACTGATGGTGTATTGTTGAGGATGCAATTCCATTATTAAGTTAAAACTCTTGACGAACTCTGTTGATATTACGTTCTTCCTTATACCACTGTAAACAATGAAATGGATTGGGGTCCCCTTCATCCACATCTTTGAGTGGAAGAGGCGCTCCCCTTATTCAGGTTGCTCTGGTTCCTCTGACTATAATTTTGTTGTAGCAATGGTGACACTGCATTCTTGTGTCAATGATTTGTTTTCCCTTTTCTAGTTTTGAATCAAAGTTTGTGTCATCATCCATCCCTGAGGATTTTGTCTCGAACAACAATGAATATTTGGAGTGACATTCATCAGTATTGTTCCAATGGATTTTTTGGAACTCGCACCATTTTATAGTGTCCTTATTCGACTTTGCATTACCCTTATTTGTTGGTAGCTTGGAATAGTTGTCTTGGGACTAGTAATCCTTGCTCTATCCTTTTACCTGGGACTCAAGGCCACCCTTACCATACTTAGACTATTGCGGATTTGTAGAACCAAACTCCCACTTGTTTTGTTTTTTAAATTTCTGCTCAATTTTAGCGGCATATCGATAAGTTGTTCCTAATGATGAGATGTCCAAAAAATCCATTTCGGTTTGGATGTACTTGTGTAGATCCCCACGGTATTTTAGAACTATATGGAGTCAAAGTATTTGATACCTAGCTTGGTTCTCAAGGTATGGAAGGTATTTGTAAACTCTGACATTGTTTGGCCCCTTTCTTGATGCAATGTGGTCCATCTCGAGTACTTGTCGTCATATTTTCTAACAAGGTAATATTGTTCCTTGAGGGAATCAAAAAAATTCACCCAAGTGGGAACTGGCCCAAAAACTATAGACTCATCCTCGACATGTTTCTCACAGTAAGTCTCCCACCAATATCTAACACGGGAAAGGGCCTTAAGAAGTGCAAAGGTTATTTTTTCACTGTTGGAAAAATTTTGGACACAGAAATAACTCTCTAGCACTCTTAACCATTTTTCCAAAGCATCGATATCTATGTGTCCTTAAAACAAAGGAATATCAAAGTCAACTTGTACCTTAAATGGAATTGCACCTATGAAGTGACTATTCATTGAAGGTACATCCATTTTTTTCGGCATTCTTCGAAGGATTTGGGTGAAATTATCCATCATCTCATTCCTTTGTCACCCAAGGGATTCCTTGAGAAACATTTTGATAGGATATATTGATCCGTCGTCGCTATTATCTTCCTCCATGGGAGGTTACTTGGGCGGGAGAGATAAGTTGTCCTAAATATAAACAAGCTCAAGATGCACTAAGAATGACAAGGAACAATCTCCTCTAATACCACTAATCCAAATTATTTTGAGAACAACATGAATGTAGAAATATAATAGATATATATCAATGAGATACACATAGATATTTCAAGGAACAAAGTAAGACACTAAAACCCATATTTTATTAATGATTGTCTCGAATACAAAAGACTATAAAATGAAAATCACACAAGGTAGATAGAATGGTGGTAGTTTATCTCTTAAGAGAGATGTGACGGCTACTCTCATTCACAAGAAGCTCATTACAATGAGGCTCTAGAGGAATTTTTAATATAAAGAATAAATGAGAAAACCGTAAACATCCAAAACCCTAACCCTAGAATATGAAACACCAAAAGGTTTGTGGGCCCTGATGGGGATAGTTGATATGTCAACTTCTTGAGGGAAAAACTTTTTCATATGATATTCGTTGGAGTGTTAGTGTTGGTTGTGGAGCTTGATTATCTTCCTGATTCATAGGTTTGTTTCAGCCGTTCTTGGACCCCATTCCCTGATGGGGGTGGGGGGATTCCCCCCCCATAACTGTCTCTAGGGGGGTCCAGGGGGGGTGGCAACAAGTTTTGTAGCCCCCCCCTAGTGGGGGATTCGGGGCAATGCCCTCGAAGTAAAATTTTGGGAAAATTTTCCTTGTAAAATATTGTAATTTCTTTGTCAATATGGACCATTCATTATAAGGTCGCAGATGTGATGGTAGAAGTTATTTTAGAGTTTTTTTCTCTAGAAGGAAACCCTCTTTTATGAGGGAATTGTATTTTGGTTGTGTATTATCACGAATATTGTATTCTAAGAGAGGATACTGTGAGAGAAAATAGAGGAAGTTACAACGGGTGTGTTATAGGTTGTATCCCTTAATTTTGACAGATAATAATAAGGAAGGGCCTGGAAATTTCTCTGGTGGACGTAGACCACACTAGGTGAACTATGTATATGTGTGTCTCTATTATATTTCGTATCGTCTTTGTTTTATTTCCACATTTGTTTTTATTTTATTTATCCCTGATATTTTTTTTCTAACAATTGGTTTCAAAGTGAAAGGTAACTCGTAGGAAAAGATGGTGCTTGGTTCGATTGGGAGCAATGGAGGAAGATGGAAAGTTTAGGGTTGAGAAATTTAACGACCAAAACTACTAGTTATGGAAGATGTAGATGGAAGATTATTTATATCAAAAGGATCTATTCCTACCATTGGGTGGAATAGAAAATAAGTCGATGGCCATGAAGGACAGATAATGGGATGGTCTTGAAAGAAATACACTAGGAACGATACGGATGAGACTGACAACGTCGATGGATTTCAATATTTCAAAAGAAAAGACAACAAAGGAGTTGATGGATGCATTGGATAAACTATATGAAATACCCTCGACATCCAATAAGGTATTTCTAATGAAGATATTATTTAATATGAAGATGTCAGAAGGTGGTTCTATTGCATATCATTTAAATGAATTTAATATGTTTACTGATCAACTAAGTTCTATAAAAATGGACTTTGATGATGAGGTCAGGGCTCTTCTAATCCTATGCTCATTTTCAGAAAGATGGAATGGCTTGGTCATGGTTGTAAGTAACTCTTTCTCTGGGTTAAACACTCTAAAATTTGATGATTTTGTTGGTGTTATACTTAGAAAGGAAATGTGATGGAAAAGCATAGGTGAAAAATCAGGTAATTCGTTGACTGTGGAGAATAGAGGAAGAAAATAGGATAGAGGAAAGGGATCAGACAAACGTGGCTATTATAGGAAGGGAATATCCAAATCTAGACTAAGAAATATGGAGTGTTGGAATTGTGGGAAGAAAGGACATTTGAAGAAACACTGCATAGCTCCAAAGAAACAAAGAGATGAAAAACAAGAGAAAAATCAAGAAGCAAATGTAACAGGTGATGTGTTACAAGATGCTTTGATTCTTTCTGTAGATAATATTTCTGAGTCTTGGGTAGTATATTCAGGGGTTTCATTTCATGCCACACCCCATATGAAACATTTTCTAGATTATGTTCAAGGTGATTTTGGACAGGTTGATTCGGGTGATATTGCACCATACAAAATTGTTGGAATGAGAAAGGTACAAATAAAGAAAAAGAATGGAAACCAATAGTTGTCGAAAGAGGAAAGGCATGTTTCATATCTAAGGAAAAGTCTAATTTCAACTGGGAAGTTTTCAAGTGAAGGTTGTATATCTGTAATATTCCATATATAAAAAGTATGCAGAACAACAATAAAATGCTAGAAATGGAAGATGAACAAGAATATAACTAGAACAACACCAAAATAATACCAAAATGATACCAAAATAACAACACAAAGAAAACTTTGATTACTGAGAGAAAGGTTCACTTTTCTCTTCGATGGGGAAACCTCTAGCAGAGAAGATATCTATTTAAATAATATCCCATACAAAATCTCTCATACCCATGTTCTGCCAGCTACGAAGCTATATGGCTTCGAAAGTTGTTGACTGGTCTATTTGACCTAGAGATGGAAGCAACCATGATCCTATGTGACAACTAGAGATGCATAAAGATGACAGAGAATCTTGTATTCCATGACAGTTCGAAGCACATAGAGATTCTTTATCATTACATCCATGACATGGTGCAGAGAGGAGCCTTCAAGATCCAGTACGCTAGTGCGAATGAAAAGGTTGTTGATGTGTTGACCAAGCCTTTATATCATGTAAAGTTTGAGAGCTTTCGAGATAATCTTGGTATAGTCTAAAAGGACCTTCCTCGAAAGGGGGATTAGCTGTTGTGATGTGACTAGTACTGTGCTTCCGGCTGGATAGTTGTGACATAAAGCCAATTTAGTATCTTTCTTGCATCTTAATTGTTGTGACGTAAAGAAAGACAATGTGATGTGACTAGTACCGTGCTTCCAGTTGGATAGCTGTGATGTAAACCCAATCTAGTATCTTGCTTCCATCTTGATTGTTGTGACATAAAGCAAGACGATGTGATGTGACCAGTACTGTGCTTCTGGCTGGATATCTATGATGTAAAGCTAGTCTAGTATCTTGCTTCCAACTTGATTGCTATGACGTAAAGCAAGACAATGTGATGTGACTAGTATTGTGCTTCTGGATGGATAACTATGAGGTAAAGCCAGTCTAGTATCTTGCTTCCATCTTGAGTACTGTGACGTAAAGAAAGACATTGAGATGAGACTAGTACTGTTCTTCCATCTTGAGAAGTTGTGACGTAAAGACAGTCTAGTATCTTGCTTCCAGCTTGATTGTTGTGACATAAAGCAAGACGAGTACTGAGCTTCCAGCTTGACAGTTGTGATGTAAATCTAGTCCTCTATTATGATGATGAGCCAACCTCGTGCTATGATGATGATGATGTATTAGTTTTATACTAATTCATATTGACGCAGGTGATGATTGCATTCCTTTGAGAATGACTATGTTGCCGATGAAGAAAAATTTCGATGATTTATAGATAAGCCAGTCAGTGTTCCAAGATGATATTGATGATGTTGTCCTCCTCATGATGTTGATGAGAAAGGCCTCTCTCTCATCTAATGAAGTTGAAGAATACCCTTCTTGTTGAGGGGGAGTGTTGAAATAATGTAAGTGCAAAGTGTATTCTAATTATTATTTGATATATTATTCATTGGATCAATACCCATTGTGGATTGATCATGTCAGCTATTGTAAAGGACCAAATCCCCTTTTACGGATTGGTCAAAATGTAATTGTAATAGGCAGAATAAGAGGTCGGCCCCATAATATATTAAAGAGGCCCCAGAATATATTAAAGGTGGTTATAACCACCCAGATTGAGAAGTCGGCCCTGCCAGTGAAGAGACACTTCCACACGTGTCAGACTTGTATAAATAAGGAGGCTCGCACATCACTTAGACACACACTCACTTTTTCATTGAGAGACAAGTTTCAGAGCTCCAGTTGGAGAAGAGAGAGAGAGAGAGGCACATCTTTGGGGGAGGAATTCTTGTACTTGTTTGAGTTATCTCTTGGCATTGTATTGTCTATCTATATTAAGGAAGTTTTGTTGGGTTTTCTGCCCCATGAGGGTTTCCCAGGATAAATGATGTGTCTCTTGTGATTGTGTATTTCTCAGTGATTCTATCTTATGCTATTGTTATCTATTGAAATTTAAAGAACTATAATA
>SNQJ01S0000795.1:42866-70441 GCA_010110895.2 Picea sitchensis | reverse complement strand
TTGGCATTGTATTGGCTATCTATATTAAGGAAGTTTTGTTGGGTTTTTTGCCCCATGAGGGTTTCCCAGGATAAATGATGTGTCTCTTGTGATTGTGTATTTCTCAGTGATTCTATCTTATGCTATTGTTATCTATTGAAATGAAAAGAACTCTAATAATAACTTAAAACTTAACTAAAACTATATACCACAAGTTTCCAAGCAAAAAGAAGTGGAAGTCTATATGAGAAGGGTCTAAATTGCCAGTAAAATAGCCTACCCGAGTAGGCATCCATTCTACCAGCCATGTGGAGATTTCATCTGGATAAATGTTGAATTTTTTAACTGCATCATAGGATTACTCTTCAGTTTTGTATCGATAAATCTCATTTAATTTTTTCATGTCAACCGCTGAAGATCCTCTAACCCAGACAACTCGGACACTTTCAATCTTGTCACTGCCTTTGTGTTGGACTTGTAGAAAGAAAACTATACCTCAAAGGCATCTGCTTTAGGTTTCCTGCCATTCTTTTATGCACTTTGTCTATTAAAACAACTTGGAAATCCTCCGTAAATGATTTTTGCAGCGCCGAAAGATTTCGTAGTGCACCTGTTAATTTCATAGTGCACCTCGTTTCGTGTTATGTACTTTGAAAGATATATACATCATTGCCAATTCTCCACACAAACGTGTATGTATGTGAAAAAACCACAAAGACCTCGAGACACACACAATAACAAGTAGGACATGCTTAACAAATAAGATCCCAAACACATAGTAAAAACTTCCGACCAAATTCCAAACATGATGAAGAAAATATCAATGAAGAGGGTCCCAAAAGATAAGGTACCAGCTCCAAGGACAAGAAGCCATAATGGATATTTTATGGCTGGGATTTCTCTAGGGATCTGGTTAGTTCTTATTGGATATTGTATGGCTTCAGCTCTAGTACCAATAAATCCACCTAAGAATGTAAGAGGCACATAGATTCCAAACCAAAGGGACAAAAGGATGCATAAAGGGAGATAGGGACAACTCTTGTTCTATGACTTCCCTACAAAATAAAGTTCAATATGGTAAGGATAAAAACTACCATGCCATGGAAGAAACAAGCAACATAACCAACTTCCATTCAAGGGAAAAGATACCGCAAAATCGTTCTTGTTAGAAGTATCCCTCTTCAATAAGGAGACATAAACCCCAGAGATGTAAAATGTTGGTGACAACTTCCATTCTAGATCTGTTACTGTTCTTCTAAAATATCATACTCATTTCCTTTTGACAAACCCTGAACCGAATCCAGAAATGGAGACTCGTGACAATACTTGAAGTTTGGGAATTCGTTGGCGTTGCTTGGCAATAATCCATGAAACCTTGCGCATTTTCCTTTGAATATGGATGTAGTCAATGTTTTATGCCCGATTACCACGATTTGGACAGAGTATGGCATCTCGGCTCATTTCAACACTTGGCATCTAGAGTTTAAAAGCGTTTGCTGGAAACATGTTTCAGGGTTTTTCATTTTTGTGTTGGGGAAATATCCCACATCCTCGGCACATGAAGGCTATATGGTTTTTAAAAAATGCCAATGGTTTCATAGCTTATCGACGCATTGAGCACATTATGGACCTCTCCTTGGTGGCTTGGTTTGGCGCTTGTGCGCTGTATTTGTGTTATGTATTGTGACTTGGTATAGGTGTTAGTTTCGATATGTAGTGTGGATAATGGATCGATAGTTGATAGATGTTTGGTAATATGGAAAAATTCACTAATGCACACACCCCCCTTTTTCTTAACAAGAGTTTCCCTTTTTTTAAATAAAAGAATATTTAATAACAAAAATAAAACTAATTTTATTTATTTTTGTTAAAAAACATTAAAATCTTAGGATCTGAAGAATATGACAGTAGTGACAGTAATAAATTTTAGTAATAGACTGGTCACATTGAATGTGGATCATAGGCTATGGATTACTGGAAATTTGGGCAGAAGTGATGAATGGAAACTCATCAAGACTCGATGGAGACTTGGAGACTATGACAACAGGCAAAAGAAACATGGAAATTTGGTGAATCTAGCACAAATTTTATGAAGCCGCTAAAATTTTTAATGGTACATTTTGAGCGCTAAAATCTGGCTCCAATTGGGATGGATAACTCCTTGTGAGGCTCCAAGAACCTATAAGTTCCATTGACCTTTTCCATTGGGCTATTTCCACAAAATCTGTATGCCTAAAAGCATATCCACTTCTTATTGAAAAACCGAGAATATTCACAAACTAAAAACCAAATGGCCTTTTCTATTGGGATATTTCCACAAAACATGTATGCCTGAAATAATCTCTGCTTCTTATTGAAAAATCGAGAATATTCACAAACTGAAAGCCAAATCACTGCAAACCAAAATGCTCGAAAACCGAGCTTTATTCACCATACTCCTACTCTAATCAAGTTTGTTTATTCTTGATCAAGTAAGATCATGCTTCCAATGAAGCCATGGAAGTATCTGACAAACAACTTGAACTTTCCTTCCAACTTTATGCAAAGTCATAAACACACAGACTGCAACATGTAAATCATAAACTCGGAAATCATACTTACAATCCAAAAATATGGTCGTAAAGATGGCAACAACTGAAACTTATCACTGCAAATTATCTCCATATAAGTGGCAACTAGATCTTGAAATTTGTACAAAACTTGTTGTTGTTCAACAAATGACAGAGAAACATGCATCATTAATTTTGCATCTAATCCTTTATGTTCTCCTTTACAATATGCATGTAACTCACATACATAACTTTCTTCTGCTGATGTATACACTTTCTCTTTGACATTAGAATATTCAAAAGAGACATGTTGATATTCATAAACATTTAAAACAACAGATACATCTGATATGAATCCAGATGTTTCTATGTTATTGCTATCATAATGAATATCATTCAACACCTCTTGATCTTCATAATAAATGCTTTCTTCTACAATAAATGGTTCATCACAAATCTGGTTTTCGTGACTAGCAGAATATTTATGAAGCAAAGAAAAGTCATCACAACATTCTTCCAGAAGATGTTATGCTGAAAAATACTCTTGACAAAATGAATTGAAAGATGCATGGAAACCTGTCAAAAATCTGATACTTGAAATTTGAAGAGGTCGACACCAATCACAATAAATCCCCCCTAATGAATACCTAAAAATCTTAATATGAAGATCTTTATGCACAATATGAAGTCGATGAATAAAATCATGAAAATCCAACAAATTTTCAGCTCGTACCTCCCACTGTTCTCCTTGAAATTTAGGAAGGATACTTTCCCATTCATCTCTACTAGGCAATGGATTAGGGAAACCAACTATCTTTGAAAAATCATAGAAATTATACCTCTCAGCTAAAATGTTGTCCATTTCAAACCAGTGGAGTCGTCAATAGATTTTCAGACAATGGAGTCGCCATGGTGAAAGACGAGAATTTAGAACAATGTGTACAACTTCAGTTCACCATCTAAAATTGGATCCCTTCGTTGTCATTCTCTAGGAAAGATATCTTCACTTATGTCCCCGACAACAACGCCATTTATGTTATCACTCTAAGATTCACTCCCAGACTACAAATGGGAGTAAGCTAGGTAACATAGAATTGTTTTTGAATAATATTAAAATCGGGGATTAGCAAGATAGAGTAAGGAAAAGATAACAAAGATCATTGCATATCAGTGATGGACCATTGGGCAATGGAGTCATAAGCGCTATGTTCCTTGAAGGCATTTAAGATACCTATTAGACAAAGGATCTATTTGATGATAAAGGGAAGAATATAAGAATTGACATAAAAATGAACATTCGCCAAG
Organism: Picea sitchensis; assembly: GCA_010110895.2. Lineage (NCBI taxonomy): Eukaryota > Viridiplantae > Streptophyta > Pinopsida > Pinales > Pinaceae > Picea > Picea sitchensis. The sequence goes on along the minus strand of SNQJ01S0000795.1, from coordinate 66,608 downwards.
TAAAGATCCTCTCTAGAAAGAGAACTAAGAAATGTTTGAAAATTAAACAATGGTAGATGAACAAGTTTACAAAAAATATTTTTATGTTTCAGGGATCCATAAATAAAATATAATATGATCAAACAAGAAGAAAAATATAATAAATAACACAAAAAAAAATTTGAATAATAGCTCATTTGAATATAACATAAGAGTTTACAACCCATGCCCCTCAGATTTACAAATTGAATAAACAGTCCTTTCCTAAATCCCTCCCATGTCTCTTTACAACTCAACCTTTCTACTTAGTACTACCAACAAAAACCTTTCTTAAATACAAAATTCCCCCCTTTATCAGTTGCTACTTTTGCTCCTAATCTAATCAAACTACAATAAACATATTTGCAAAATCTTGAACTGCTGAAGATGCCAAATCTGTCACATGTGCCTTTCGATGCCTTCGACTGCTACCTTACCTCCTAGAAACGTTGGGTATGATTTCCACCTCTGTCTTGAAATATGGAACGATACTCGAGCTTACCAATTGAACTTCTGATTGATTTCCTCGAAATATGATTCTCTCCTTCCTTGGAATATCAAAGCTACCTTCATTCATGGAAATTATCTTCCAAAAATAGAATGAATAGGATAGGTGTCCAACATCTTCTAAAAATAGAAATTTGTTGATGATTATCTCCTTGACACCTGGAACTTCTGATTGTGTACCTCAAAATTTGGAATTGGTTTCTTATGCGCCTTGGAATGTTATCATCTAGCCTGGAAATTATCTATTGATGACTTAACTGAGGACTAAATATCTGGAAACAACATTTCTCTATTTTGACAAGTGTTCTTCCACCTACTTGAATATTTCATATTAATATGGAACTGACTGCCTCTTTGAGCTCCAATTTACCACTGCCTCTTTGAGCTCCAATTTACCACGTGAACCCTATCTGCTGCCTTAAAACTGGATCTGCCACATAATATAGAACTATCCTTTGACTGTTTAACTATCTGCCAGGTTCCTCAACCATTTGTTGTCAACTGATCTGTATCCATTGATAGTTGTTTCTCATCATCTGCCACTGCTTTCCTTGCTAATTCTGGTTGTTTCATTTTTATGCAAGCTACTGTAAGATGCTACAACAAAGTGGGCCAACATCCTCCATTGTGGTATGAACAGGGCACGTTCTTGGGATCACTTCCTGTGATGATCTACCATTCTTGGCCTTGAAGAGATGGATAACATATTTTTAAAGGTATTTCTTCTACTAAAGCATTCCACTTTGCTGCGATAATATCCAATACAATATCCAACTATTCTTTAGTGGCAAGATTGCAAACTATATACAACAATTTTCCAAGCGAAAAGAAGTGGAAGTCCATATGAGCAGTGTGTAAATTGACAATAAAATAACCTCCCTGATCAGGCATCCATTCTACCAGCCATGTGGAGATTTGATCTGGATAAAGGTTGAATTTTCTTACTGCGACATAGGAGTACTCTTTAGTTTTGTACCGATAAATATCATTTAATTTTTTCATGTCAACCGCTGAAGAGCCTCTAACCATGACAACTTAGACACTTTCAATCCTATCATTGCCTTTGTGTCAGACTTGTAGAAATAAAACTATACCTCAAAGGAATCTTCTTCAGGTTTCCTGCCATTCTTTTCTGCACTCTGTCTATTAAAACAACTTGAAAATCCTCTGTAAATGATTTTTTCAAAGCCCAAAGATTTTGTAGCGCACCTCCTTCCGTGCTATGTACTTTGAAAGACATATACATCAATGCCAATTATCCATGCAAAAGTGCATATATGTGAAAAAACCACAAAGACCTCAGCAAACACACAATAACAAGTAGGACATGCTTAAAATATAAGAGCCCAAACACATAGTAAAACATTCCGACCAAATGCCAGACATGATGAAGAAAATATCAATGAAGAGGGTCCCAAAAGGTAAGGTACCAGCTCTGAGGACAAGAATCCATAATGGATATTTTATGGCTGGGATTTCTCTAGGGATCTTGTTAGTTCTTACTGGATATTGTATGACTTTAGCTCTGGTCCCAATAAATCCACCTAAGAATGTAAGAGGCACAGAGATTCCAAACCAAAGGGATAAAAGGATGCATAAAGGGAGATAGGGACAATTCTTGTGCTGTGACTTCCTTACAAAATAAAGTTCAATATGGTAAGGATAAAAACTACCATCCCATGGAAGAAACAAGAAACATAACCAGCTTCAATTCCAAGGAAAAGATACAACAAAATAGTTCTTTCTAGAAGTATCCCTCTTCAAGCAGGAGACATAAACCCCAGAGCTGAAAAACGTTTGTGACAACTTCCATTCTAGATTTATTATCGTTCTTCTAAAATACCGTACTCATTTCCTTTTGATAAACCTTGAACCGAATCCAAAAATGGAGTCTCGCGACAACACTTGAAGTTTGGGAAGTCGTTGGCGTTGTTTGGCAGTAATCCACGACACCTTGCACATTTTCCTTTGAATATGGATGTTGTTGATGTTTTAGGCCCGATTACCAATCTTTGGACATAGTATGGAATCTCGACTCAGTTCAACACTTGGCATCTAGAGTTTGAAAGCGTTTGTTGGAAACACATTTCAGAGTTTTCATTTTTGTGTTGGAGAAATATCCCACATCGTCAACGCAGGGAGGCTATATGGTGTTTAAAAATATCCAACGGCTTTATTTCTTATCGACGTTTTGAGAACATTATGGACTTCTCCTTGTTGGCTTGTTTTGACGCTTGTGCGTTGGCTTTCTGTTGTGTATTGTGACCTGGTATAGGTGTTAGTTTCGATATGTAGTGTGGCTAATGGATCGATAGTTGATAGATGTTTGGTAGTATGGAAAAAGTCACTAATGCACACGCCACCCTTTGGCTTAACAAGAATTCTTTTACTAACAAAAAAAAACTAAGTTTTTAATGTTTACTAATTTTATTTTATTTTTGGGTTAAAAAACATTAAAAACTTAGGATCTGAAGAATATTATAACAAGAAATTTTAATAATATCTTGGTCACTTTGAATGCATATCATAGGCTAGGGATTACTGGAAATTTTGGCAGAAGCGATGAATGGAAACTCGTCAAGACTCGATGGGGACTTGGAAATTATGACAACATGCAAACAAAACATGGAAATTTGGAAAATCTAGCACGAATTTGATGAATTCGGTAAAAACTTTAATGGTACATTTTGAGTGCTAACATCTGGCTCCAACTGGGATGGATACTTCCCTGTGAGGCTCCAAGAACCTAGCAGTTCCAGTGACCTTTTTCCATTGGGCTATTTCCACAAAATTTGTATGCTGAGAGCATCTCCGCTCCTTATTGAAAAATCGAGAATATTCACAAACAAAAAACCAAATCACTTCAAACCAAAATGCTAAAAAACCAAGCTTTATTCACCCTACTCCTACTCTATTAAAGTATGCTTCTTCTTGATCAAGTAAGATCATGCTTCCACTGGATCCATGTAAGTATCTGACTAACAACTTGAACTTTCCTTCAAACTTTATGCAAATTCACAAACACATAGACTGCAACATGTAAATCATAAACTTGGAAATCATACTTACAATCCAAAAATCTGGTCGTAAAGATGGAAACATCTAAAACTTCATCACTACAAAGCATCTCCATATAAGTGGCAACTGGATCTTGAAATTTGTACAAAACTTGTTGCTGCTCAACAACTAACAAAGAAACATGGATCATTAATTTCTCATTTAATCATTTTTGTTCTCCTTTACCATATGCATGTAACTCAGATCCATCACTTTCTTCTGTTGATGTATACACTTGATCTTTGACATCAAAATATTCAAAAGAGACATGTTGATATCCATAAACATTTAAAACGACAGATACATCTGATATGATTCCAGATGTTTCTATGCTATTGATATCATAATGAATATCATTCAACACCTCTTGATCTTCATGGTAAATGTTTTCTTCTACAATAAATGATTCATCACAAATCTGGTTTTCGTGACTAGAAGAATATTTATGAAGCAAAGAAAACTCATAAGAACATTCTTCAAGAAGATGTTCAGCTGAAAAATACTCTTTACAAAATGAATTAAAAGCTGCATGGAAACCTGTCAAAGAGATGATACTTGCAATTGGAAGAGGTCGACACAAATCACGAGAAATCCCCTCTAATGAATACCTAAAAATCTTAATCTGAACATCTTCATGCACTATATGAAGTCGATGAATGAAGCCATAATGGATATTTTATAGCTAGGATTTCTCTAGGGATTTGGTTAGTTCTTACTGGATATTGTGTGACTTCAGCTCTGGTCCCAATAAATCCACCTAAGAATGTAAGAGGCACAAAGATTTTTAAAAAAAGGGATAAAAAGATGCATAAAGGAAGATAGGGACAACTCTTGTGTTGTGACTTCCCTACAAAATAAAGTTCAATATGGTAAGGATAAAAACTTCCATCCCATGGAAGAAACAAACAACATAACCATCTTCCATTCCAAGGAAAATATACAGAAAAATTGTTCTTGTTAGAAGTATACCTCTTAAAGCAGGAGACATAAACCCCAGAGCTACAAAAAGTTTGTGACAACTTCCATACTAGATCTGTTACTATTCTTCTAAAATATCATACTCATTTCCTTTTGACAAACCCTGAACCGAATCTGAAAATGGAGACTCGTGACAACACTTGAAGTTTGGGAAGTCGTTGGCGTTGCTTGGTAATAATCCACGACACCTTGGGAATTTGCCTTTGAATATGGATGTTGTCGATGTTTTGTGCCCGATTACCAAGCTTTGGACAGAGTATGGCATCTCGGCTCATTTCAACACTTGGCATTTGGATTTTGAAAGCGTTTGTTGGAAATAAGTTTCAGGGTTTTCGTTTGTGTGTTGGGGAAATATCCCACATCATCGGTGCAGGGAGGCTATATGGTGTTTAAAAAATTCCAACGGTCTCATAGCTTATCGACGTGTTGAGCACATTATGGACCTCTCCTTGGTGGCTTGGTTTGGCGCTTGTGCGTTGGCTTTGTGTTGTGTACTGTGACTTGGTATAGGTGTTAGTTTCAATATGTAGTGTGGCTAATGGATCGATAGTTGATAGATGTTTGGTAATATGGAAAAATTCACTAATGCACACACCACCCTTTTTCTTAACAAGACTTCTCCTTTTTTTTAAATAAAAGAATATTTAATAACAAAAATAAAACTAATTTTATTTTTTTGTTAAAAAACATTAAAAACTTAGGATCTGAAGAATATGACAATAAGAAATTTTAATAATATCTTGGTCACTTTGAATGTAGATCATAGGTTAGGGATTACTGGAAATTTGGGCAGAAGTGATGAATAGAAACTCATCAATACTCGATGGGGACTTGGAGACTATGACAACATGCAAAACAAACATGGAAATTTGGTGAATCTAGCACGAATTTGGTGAAGGCGCTAAAATTTTTAGTGGTACATTTTGAGCGCTAACACCGGGGAAATATGAATGTGCGTCAACTTTAGAGATATTAACAAAGAGAGGATTAAAGATAATTTTCCATTGCCCAACATGGAGTTTCTGCTACAGTAAGTCATGGGATCAACATGCATGTCTATGTTGGATGGTTTATCTGGATATAATCAAGTTTTAGTGGTTGAGGAAGATAGAGCAAAAACAACATTTATCACACCATGAGAAACATATGATTACACTAGAATTCTCTTTGTCTTGAATAATGTTGGAGATACATTCCAAACAACCATTTACCATGCGTTAAATGGACTGATAGGAAAGTTCATGGCAGACTACCAAGATGAACTGACAGTGCACTCAAGAAAAAGGCAGGATCACATCCATCATTTAAGAAAAGTCTTTGAAAGATGTAGATCATACGATGTCTCTCGCAACCCAAAGAAATGCTTGTTTGTTGTGACTCAACGAAATATGTTGGGCCACATTGTATGCAAGGAAGGGATTTACATTGACCCAGAAAGAGTTAAAGCAATTAATGAACTCAACCCCCCGACATCAAAGAAGGGTGTCCAGTCGTTCTTTGGGAAAATAAATTTTGTTCGAAGATTTGTTCCTGATTACGCAAGCATCGTAAAACCCATCAATTTAGTGTTGAAAAAAGAACAGAGGTTCGAGTGGACAACAGATACTGAGGAAGCATTCAACAATATCAAGGGGGCCATCACCACTGCTCCCGTCCTCATTAGTCCAGATTTTCAAAAGGATTTCATTATCTATTGATTTTCTACAGAGGTAGTTGTCACATCCATCGTCACTCAGAAAAATAACAATGGAGAAGATATCCCCATAAGTTTTATGATAAAAAATTTACACAACTATGAGTTGAGGTATTCATAACTCGAGAAATAGGCTTTATCCCTCGTAAAAGTTGTGGCACACTTTCAGACTTCTATACTAAACTCTCATGTAATTTCTTACGTCCCTTGTCAAGATGCTCCTAAATCAACAGTTGAGGGAAGGAAAATAAGCCAACTGGTTTGAAAAACTTCAAGAGTATGATATCGAGATCAAACCATTGAAAACAATAAGAGGACAAGGATTATGCAATCTTATGGAGAATGGGGACTCAGTTGATGGAAAAATTTAAATCTCAGTCGGGAAACCATTAGGTGATTCAGAATGGTATGGAAATACCATATTTTATTTAATATCTGGGTAATTCCCTATTACAATGAGTTCCAAGGAGCAAAGGACACTCAAAATGAAGGTGAACCAATATGTATTGATTTCTGATATACTTTTCAGAAGGAATTTCGATGGTATATTGTTTATATGCGTCGATGAGAATCAAGCTCCAACACTGATCAACGAATTCCACGAAGGAATATGTGGTGGACACTTTGCACCCACTACAACTTCTCACAAAATAATCAAAGCATTATTCTACTGGTTGTAAATCTTCACAGACTTGTACACCACAATAAGGAGATGTTTTTCATGCCAACAATTCTCAAGAAAATTGAAGAAAGTTGTGATGCCTCTATAGACGATTGTGGTGGAACAACCATTTTCCTAATGGGGACTTGATGTCGTTGGGCCGATTAATCCAAAATATTGCAAACGACACATGTACATTGTAACAACTACTGATTATTTCACAAAATGGCTAGAAGAAGTGGTGTTAAAGAAGGTCGACAATGAAGAATTGATTGGATTCCTCAAAGACAACATTTTGTCAAGGTTTGGTGTTCATGATAAATTTATCACAGACAACAGTTCGATTTTCATTGGGTCAAAATTCATGGAGTTTTGCAGACAATATGGGATCATTATGGGTTAGTATTCGAATTATTATCCATAAGGAAATGGCCTTGCCAAATATACGAACAAAACACTTGTGCAGATATTGAAGAAAACTGTTGATGATAACGAGAAAAATTGGCATTTGAAGCTAACAGAAGCATTATGGGAAAGTAGGACAACCCTGAAATATAGTACCAAGATGACCCTGTATCTATTGGTCTATGGGAAAGAGGAAAAAATGTCAATTAACCTCGATCTTAATGCATTAATATATGTGGTTTATACAGAAGATACAAAAGACATTTTGCCTACTTAGAAAAGGATCAATCAATTGCTAAATATGGAGGAGGAACAAAGCAAAGCTCTGAACCAGACTTCTCAGAGGCAACAGATCGTCAAAAAGTATTTTTATCAAATAAAAACTATGAATGACGTTCAGAAGGGAGAACTGGTACTTCTTTGGAACAAAGACAAGGAAAATCCATCCATTCACATGAAGTTTGAAGAACTCTAGATCAAAACCTATGTCGTTGAAAAGATATTGGGATTCAACTCATATATGCTCCAAGATATGAAAGGAAAAAGGTTAATGATGCATGTCAATGGGAACCATCTCAAAGGTTTCTTCTCCTAGCACTTTTCATTCTCATTGTACATAATTTTATTTTTAGTTTGTATAGTCTTAATCTGACTCTATATCCCAATGGGCGGAAGCACCTGGTTACGAGAGATTTTGGATTCTTGACAACGCACAAGAGGTCATCAGCCCACAGTTGGAGCATGTTGTTGAGGTCATTTCCTGGTTCCAAAAAATTCCCTCCCCATTTCTATTTTCTCGGATTTGTTTCTCCCTTTCTTTTCCCCCTTCTACACTTACTCCTTTTTTCCCTCTTCGTTTTTCCCTCTTACTATCCCTTTCTATTTCTAACACTTAGTCACGTTTTAGACCATAGGTTCCGGGGTTTCCAGACTTACATTTTCTCACCTCCATCTACAAATTCACTACACGAGTCTGACCGACCGCCATGTTGTTCCATACTTAGCTGATTTTACGATCACAGGTTCCTGGGTTGATGGGATTGAGATTTCATGTTCTCCTGTTCCGTGATAGACATATTGCACGAAAGATTTTTGTAATCTACATTTTGATCCCCAGACTCCTCGAACTTCCTAAGTTTCATTCTTCCTACATGAATCCATCTAACCACTGCGTCGTCCCACACTTAGCCAATTGCATGCCTCATACCATCGCGGGCTCTCGGGTTCACGAGTTCCCATGTTCAAAAAATATCTCAAGTCACATATTGCCCCCGTACGTCCCCTCCACCCTTGCGCCTTTCCCAATGCACATTTACTATGCTTTTAATGCTAATAACTTACCATACAGATTTGAAGGGATGGTCATTAATAAGCGAAAGGCTCGAGGAGACCTCCTATTAAAGTGAATTAAATAGGATTTACTAAGGATTATATTATTTCCCATCAACATTCATTCCTAACATAATTTGGAGCAAGGGAACGTTCTCGTCGACTTATGGCAACAAGTTGACAACAATTCTCTAGAGATAAACTGAATATTTTCGGACGTGAGGATCATAGTTTTCAGTGGTATAGGGAATATTCCTATTATTCATCCCCTTCTTCCCAGAAGGAAATAAACTGGACGTCTGGAATTGCGCGTATAGGGTGTGTCCCAAAAGTTTTTGATTGTAATGAGTTGTTCACCTCGTGTGCCAAGAGATTCATTCCAAGCCAGCAGATCATCCAGTTGCGAGACCATTCCCCTGTCTCTCTAACACCTCAGGTTTTCTGTAAGATGTTGAGGCTCCCCGAGCCAACACTCACTTTCAAAGGTGAAGATTGCAGGGAGTTCTTAAAAAATCATGAAAATGGACTCAACCTCTTACCTGAATTCCTATAAAACCCAGCGGCCGTCCCCTAGGACATCATAAGATTGCAGGTTGGGGCATTTAAAAATCCCTTCCGAGAAATTGCATGGATTTTTACGAGGATAACATGATAAGAAACCACAACCAACATCTCCCAAAGGATTCTTTACAATATTTATTTTACGGTCAAGGAACATTCTATATTCGATTGGGTTAAGTTGATTTCCATTGAAATATATTCCCAATTGGCGCTATACAAGAAGGATAAGATTTTTTTCAGGTCATCTTATTTTGTCTTTGTGATAGCGCACTGTTGTCAGTTCTCGAGATTATCTATCTGCAAGAAGGTAAACTGTGAGTTCGACCCAATAACCTTCTGGTATCAATCATTGTGGAGGTACAAGGCCTCCCAGCATTTTTATGAAGTCTTTATTGTTTTTCTCTCAGTTTATAAAGAATTGATGTTTGGAAAAAATGCTCCCTAGATGTTTGACCAGGAGACTAACTTCCTAGATAGGAAAGGGATACTAGAACAAATGGAAAATTATAAAGTTATAAGTATTTTTGGATCCAAATAAAATCCTTCTTTCCTTCCATGTCACATATCTAGTAGAATGTTTGTTGTTGATATAGCAAGGAAGTACACATACTGGTTGCATTTTTTCCATGAAAATAGAAAAAATCAATTCATATCTCTGTCTTGGAAAGTTAGGGATTTCATATTCAAGAATATGAACATGATTGATGAATTCACAGGCCACTTCCACAACCTCAATTTAAAATATGATGAAAAAGTTTAAGGGTTCGACCCTAGTGGTAGTTTTGTAGAACATCTATTGGTTGTTGGTTTCATCAATTTTTTCATTAACAATATTCTGAATGAATATGGAGACAATGCCTCAGGTAGTCCATCTCGTGAAACGAGAGACATGGAGAAAATACTCAACACCAATGAGTCGTACAAGCAGAGAGGAAAACGTCCAGGTGAGAAAAGTGCACAATCCCTGAATGTCACACCAAACAGTACAACATCTCAGAAAAACACTCCAATGACCTACCCAAGTAAGAAATTCACCCACATTTATTCAGGTGGAGGAGGAGATAAGAACCCTCATTCTGAAAAAATTGAAATTTCTCATAAACTTCATGTGAGGAAGAAACGAAAAAACATTGTGCAAGAAGAGGAGGGACCTTGGGGAGAAAGTGATATCCACGATCTCTCCCACGAGGATATGGAACTATAAATTGACATTGAGAAAGTGTTCCCCAACGACGACCAGCTAGAGAATAATTCTCACTAGAACCCTCAGATGGAAATAATTGGGACCAAGACCTTCGACGAAGAAGAGTCTTTTTCATTTCAGAGCACTTTTTTCGACAACGATTCCAAATTTTTTATTATTGAGAAAATAGATGTAAAGAATAAGAAGGGGAAATCTCGCTCAGAGATTAACCTACAGAACATGCGGCCTTCCCAAATTTCCCAGATACACCGAGCAACTGTAGATTCCCTAGAAAACTCTATTGAAGGCCTTGAATAAGAGAATGTCAAGTTAACGGAGCAAATCAAAGAATTGGAGGGATCTCTAATGCCAGTTCCAATTCTTGCTAGTCGTTTCGCAATGATAGGTCCTACCACATTTACGAAAAATTTAAAAGGATCAGCAAGCCTCTCAAATCATCCCGAGGATATGTGGAAAATAATATAAATAATAGAATGGAAGTAATAATAGAAGCTTGGGAGATGTCAAAGAGTATGGTTTCTTTTGGAAGAAGATCAAATGTTTTTCATGAATATTTACAAGCATATTTGAAAAACGAGCAAGGTTTCTACCTCGATGAAGTTTTACCATTTGGAGTTAAAGTTATTAATATGACAAAATTGAGAATAAGAGAGGAGGATTTTCCTTCTCCGAACCGAATAAAACAACTGAACGCATGCTGGAAGGAAAAGGTAAAAAATATGAATGATATCATTCAAGCATGTAGCTAGGCGATAACTAGAAGAGAGGAACCATTGAGGAAGCTAACTGAGATAGATATAGTTGGAAACACCATTGAATTCCATGACCGAAAATTGATACTCGAATTATTGTTTTTAACCAAGCAAGAATTTGATGAACATGTCGATATCTTTAAAGGGTTTTCATTTGGAAAATTCTATGGCATTGTTGAAGATGGTGAAGATGACATGGAAAACTGGCTAGTTGATTATTCGATTAAAAACCAAGATATTGAAGAAGCATTGCACAACATTTCTATTAATCTAAGGGACTTGGAATTTGAACTCTTCAATATAAAAATCCGGCATGAAATCAGTGTGGCACCAATGAGGAGCTACATCGAGGAGTGGTTCAAAAAGGTTGTCGACAATATTACCAATGAAGGGAAAAGGATGATTGAGATGGTTCCTGTAAGTGTCGAGGAAATCCATAAAAGGACATCAACGAGCAAGTGAAAAACCATGAGATACCATAATAGTAAGTTTATACTGATCACATATTTTGTCTTTATCAAGATCTTCATCCAGTTACTCTAGATCTTTAAATAGAAAGGTTTACCTGAATACTCATATTTTCCTTTTTTCTTCTTTCCATGCCTTGTTACATTCTGTCACCCACTTTATTCTTTCTACGAACTTGATTCTTATACATATTTTCTTTATGGTCCACGGGAGCCCCAATCCCAATCATTATGATAAACACATTTTAATTCCAGAGAATATGTATTGAACTATATATTTTTTATAAATTACAAGAGAACTATTTTGGGAACAATCTCGATTGTACTTTGTAACCCAGTTTTTATGAATATAAATTATTTGAGGTTGATCTATCATTATCTTCATTTGAGCTACCCATGTATCACTCTGTCAAAGTTCTCTTATTCATGCAAATCATTTTCTTTTAATTTGTATATGATCAGAAATATTTATCCCTACAATGATGGATTGAGGAATTTTGTTAATTTGCTTGAAATGTATGAATGTGTGTGTTTCCTGGTCCATTCTCAGAAATTCTCTTTTTAAAAAAAGAAAATAAAAATATTTTTTTGTTTTTTGTTATATCTATTTTACTTTCTGTTGACAGACTTCTCATAAAAGTCCCACATTTTATGAATATTGAACAGAGGAGTACCACGTCTATAAAAATCCAGGAGTATTTGCATCCTCGTGAGGTTGCTATTTCAGTCCTGACGGATTCAAGCATCAACGGGAACCTCATTACTATAGTGACTGCCCATAGTTACAATTTGGCACCATGCATAGTGGAGGGAAGGCCTCAACAGGAAATAAAGAAAATAACCACCTAATGTATGCAATAGTTAATAATTGTTACGTTGACCATCAATCCACTATGGTGGAGTCATGAGGTAACATAAACAATGTCAAAATTAAAATCATGTTTGATTATGGTGCAATAGATAGTTTCATTTCACGATATGCATTATAAAAATGTAGGTTGGAAGCCCATGATCACAACAAATTTAAATAGGTCAAGAAAGATTATGGGGTAAAGAGAGCAACATGACCGAGTGTTGATAAATTTTTGTGTACCTAGGGGTGTGTACAACTAGGTTAAACGTGTGCATCACTCCCTTAGGGACTTATGATCTAACTATTGGTATGGACTTACTAGAAGCTCATCAATATTTTCTAGACTATTTTGAGAAGAGAGTGTTGTGTTAAGATGATGAGGGAAGTTCAATTGACATCCATGGTATTAAGAGAAAGTTTTCTCTATGTTTCATCTAGAAAATGAAAGTTAAATGTTGCATGAGGAAAGGATGTTAGTTGTATGCAATAGAGGTGATCAGTGATGGAAAGGAACCCTATTTAGATAAGTACCCATTTTTATCAGAATTCAATAATGTTTTTCCCAAAGAGTTGATATGGTTACCTCCTAAGAGAGAACTTGATTTCACTATCAATCTAAAACTTCGTGGTGAGACATTCTCTAAGACACCTTACAGGATGATGTTTCTAGAAATTCATGATTTGCAGATGCATTTGAAGGAATTATTGGACTTGGTCTCATTAGGCCTAATGTTTTTATTGTGGTACACCAATACTATTTTTTAAGAATAAAGATAGTTCCTTGCAATTATGCATAGATTACAAAGATTTGAACTAAGCCATAATGAAGAATGGTTACTCAATACCTCATATATATGATCTCTATTATCATATGAAAGGAGCATCGATTTTCTTAAAAAATGATCTACAATTAGGTTATCTTCGGTGAAGGATTAAGGAAGGTGACATTTTGAAGACATCCTTCCATATTCAGTTTGGGCACTATGAGTTCATAGTGGTACCATTTCTTTTGATCAATGCACCAATTGTACTCATGAACTTCATGAATGGTGTATTATGAAAGTACTTAGACTTATTTGTGTATGTCTTTCTAGATGATATTATTGTCTATTTTAGGAATGAAAGGGAACCCAATGAGCACTTTTCCTTTTGTGTTATCATGCTTAAAATAAAACAAATTGTATGGAAAATTGTTGGAATGTTCTTTCTTTCATAAATAAATTCACTATCTTGGTCATATGATTTCAAGGAAAAGGATTTTGGTGGACCTAGAAAAGGTGAAGGCCACAATGGATTGTCCAGTGCAAAAAACATTTCATGAGGTGTAAAGCTTCATGGGGCTAGCCAAATATTGTCAAAGTTTTATCAAGAGATTCTCAAAGATTGTGAAACTAATCACTACTTTGTAGAGTAAGGGGAACAAGTATGAGTGGAATAAAGAATGTGATGTTGCATTCATTGATATCAAGAGATTACTCACCAGTGTGCCAATCCTATGAGTGCTTGATATGGATAAAGGTTTCACAATATGCATGGATACTTCAAATAAATGGKCAGGTTCTATGTTAATGCATGATGAGGGATTGAAAACATATGAATCTTGGAACATGACACAAAATGAGAAGATTTATGCTATGCATGATTTAGAATTGGTAGTTGTGATGTTATATCTAAAGATTTGGAGGATTTGTCTTGTTGGGAAAATCTTTGAATCTTTGAGCTTAAAACAAATTATGAATATTGAAGTATTTATTCACTCAAATGGACCTAAATTCCATGTAGAGGTGATGGAGAAAATTCATGAGTGATTACTTTGGAATTTCATACATCAAAAGAAAGGAGAATGTTTTGGTCAATGCCTTCAGAAGAAGTCCATGGATCTTCTCCCTAGTTCTCTTAAAGGTCAATTTGAGGGAGCAAGTGTTGGGACAATTTCTTGGAGATAGTTCGTATTTGAAGGNCAGGTTCTATGTTAATGCATGATGAGGGATTGAAAACATATGAATCTTGGAACATGACACAAAATGAGAAGATTTATGCTATGCATGATTTAGAATTGGTAGTTGTGATGTTATATCTAAAGATTTGGAGGATTTGTCTTGTTGGGAAAATCTTTGAATCTTTGAGCTTAAAACAAATTATGAATATTGAAGTATTTATTCACTCAAATGGACCTAAATTCCATGTAGAGGTGATGGAGAAAATTCATGAGTGATTACTTTGGAATTTCATACATCAAAAGAAAGGAGAATGTTTTGGTCAATGCCTTCAGAAGAAGTCCATGGATCTTCTCCCTAGTTCTCTTAAAGGTCAATTTGAGGGAGCAAGTGTTGGGACAATTTCTTGGAGATAGTTCGTATTTGAAGGYTACTTTTGTTAGCTCTCAAATGTCCTTTTAAATTTTTTAAGCGTCTTCATCATTTCATGCTAAATTTTCATTTTCTTTGGTCTTTTGCCCATTGTTATAATCCTCAAATTTTCCATTTAGCCTTGACAAGTTTTCATTGATCACTTTTTTCCCATTCATCTTCTGTCAAAAGGATCCTATGGTCTTCGTTTTACTGACCTGCATTCCAAAAATAAATATAATTATTTTTATTTAGCTTGAAACCCTATCTTTTGTGTTTTATATTTTCAAATAAAAATAAAAAAAATTTATTTGTTAATTTTGCCAAAAAAAGGGTGTGAGGTCTAGGGTTATAATCCTAAGTCTAGCCTATTGACCAAATCATCTAACATATGCCAAATTCCAAGTCCACATGTCAAATCTAAGTCAACACATATGCTAAACAAGCCAAGCGCCAACACCACACTCCACATGCCTCATTGAAATACTATGAGAGCATCAACAGATATAAAGGTCGCTAATTCTAAGATCCTGATGTATGTGGGATTATGATTTTGAGCATATATAAAAAATAACACACAGGCTGCCAGGTGCACACGATTTTGCAGGTGTCAAGGCGTAGCAAGGTCGTAGTTTCCATTGTTTACAGATGGTGTTACGTTATATCAAGAACACCAATCCACGACATGGAAATAGAAACGTTGCACCAGAAGGATCATGTACAAGTCAACAAAGGAGCTCTCTGCAACATTTGGCGAATATTGGAATGCATAGAAAGGGTCAATGCTTGTAGTTGGTGTTCCGATTGAGAATCCATAGACAATTGTTTTTCTGGAGGTTACTTTTGGCCTTGGAAGCAACCCACAAGAAGCAATGAAGGTGAGAACAATAATTGGTGTTCCACCCTCTTTGAATCCTCCATTAGGGGCATGGTTTTCCCCCTAGGCCGCATACTTGTTTATCAATATTCTGCTACACTAGGAAATTTTTTAGCGTCCTAGAAATCAATTGATTTAAATGATGTCAATATTGATAAATTTAACTCTGACCTAGCTACTCATCACAATGATTTAAGAATGCTAGTAAAATTGTCTTTTCAAGTCACAAAGAGAAAAGGTTGGAAATATGATGATTGGATGCAAATCTAAATACCCTTGATACAAAAGATGGTTTATAGTGGGATAGTGTTGAAATTAAGCACAAATATGGAATATGGTTATCAAAACACTAGCCATAGAAATTATGTAGTCAACATCAGTCAGAGTATTATACAAAATCTCGGTCACACTTACCTTTCTTATACTATGTTTTTTCCTAAAGAAATAAGAACATGTATATGAAGACTTGGGTAGCAGACCCTCTCCAGTAGTAAGATGGCATCAAAATATTGTATAGTGTAAATGTATATGCTAATACTTCAATGAATCTTCAAATATATATACATAGTGATATGGAAAATCAAGTAAAGATGCAATGATATGAATGATGAGTAGTATCATTGGATTTGGAAGAAACATCCTGGGTTCATAAATCATCGAAGATATCAAACTACAACTCATAGTCCAACCAAAGTTTCAAGTAGCTCTGTCCCAATTGCCTTCTTCAGCTGTTTGTAGCATTTGTCAACTGTTTTTCACTTACATTACTGCAAATGAGGGATTTTCCAATGAGGAAGAAAGCATGTCCTAATTGAGATCTATTTTTGGTTGAAGAAGAGGAGGTATGAGTTCCTAGTTGTCAAATGAAGCTTCTACAAGGTATATTCAGCCACCAGTACACAGATAAACCTGTCAATGACCACAGATCTTGATAGAGTTTGACTCCTTGAAGATACGGTCTACATCCTATTTTTTTGTAATTAGATATGATCATAGGTTATTTTTGGCTTTTAGATCCTTCTTCATAGGATCTTAGTTATCAATGTAAAGGCTATAAATCCAAGGATCACAATGGTGAAGGGGGGTTCGACTTTGGATATTTGGCTATTATTCATGTATGAGAGACATTTTGGAAAACACATTGAAATAGAAGCTTCTTTCACTGTAAATTGTTCAAACTTCCATCTTCTATCTTTTCCATGCTTATGAGTAAATGTTTTATGCATTTGTCTATGTTTATCTAATGAAAGATAACTGTCATCTTATCTCTTCATTGATAGACTAAGCTCATAAGTATTTATGTTTGTTATATTTTGTCATTCACATATGCCCATGTGTGTGTTTCTACTAATATGATAAGAATTCTTCATACATTCACATCTTGATTAAACTTTCTGAACAAGTATAGTTGAAATCCTTTTATGTTTGAGTGTATCCATGTGTATTTTGAGTGAATGAGAGCATATCAAATCATCCAACTTGATCTAGTTTATACATTATTGAGTATTTGATTAAGTTACCAATATCAATCCATTTAAAGTCAGGGAAATACTCTTTGAGTGATAACAAAATGGCGTCGTTGCTAGGGAACGAAAGTGAAGTATAGTTTCCCTGGGAGAACGACACAGATCCGACTCTTGATGGAAGACAAGAGAAGGACATAAAGATTGACTATAATCATCTACCTGTCGACTCCACAATCAATGACTCCACTGGGGAGGATCTGGTTGACAGAAAGATGAAAGGGTATAAGGGAAAATCCAGATATTAGTTTATGAGATTTCTTCATGAACTGTTGTTGTTCTTTATCATCTTTTTTCTTCTTTTCTCTTCACATGTAAAGAGGATCATCTTGTGTTTTGTTTATTTAGATGATCATCAACCTACCTTTATATATCCATCCTTAGAAGAGGAAATTTTTCAATCTCCTTATTTTATTGATGTTGATCTCATATCTTTACCCCAACCTATTCATAAGGATGATTTTTGTATTCAAATTCCTTCCGACTTTGATCAACCATGTAACCTTGAGGATATTGAGACTGTTTCAAAACCTTATTAGATCTTTGTACCTTTTGTCCTTATTTTTTAGCCTTTCCATAAACTTGTTTATCCTCATGATCATCCCAGTACTTTTCAAACTAAAATCAAAATGAAGTTGTTTAAACCTTTGAGGCTGACATATCCCCTTCATCCTTATCCTCTTGATTACCTTGAATATCTTCCTCAGTTTTCTGTAGAGGATCATGTCACAACAGAGAGGCATTTGGGGACTTTTGAAAACTTTGTTGATCAATTCTAGATTATACATGATGGTGTTGTTATGAGGTTGTTCTCCAAATATTTATTTAGAGATGCTGCAGTATGGTTTAAGAATTTGTGGGTTGATTCAATTGGTTCTTGGATCGAGTTGTCTAAAGTTTTTTCAAAGCATTTCGGTAAGAAAAAATCTTTTGATTCATACCTCACTGATTTTTATTCCTTGAGGAGAGAGGAGGGAGAAGGTTTGTCTATCTTTAACAGAATATTTTATAACATTTATCATAGCATGCCATTGGAGATCTGACCTACTGAGATCACTTCCATGGTATACTATGTTCTGGCGCAATATTCAAGGCTTGTCCTTATCTTGTTAGAAAGGAAATCATCATATTTAAGACAATTGTTTGAGGATGTAGCCAAACTTGAGGAGAATATCCGTGCTTCTAAGAGAATTCAAGATCCCTCTTACTTTGAAGATCTGCATGCATGGGAGCAAGGAAGTTGTCAGTGTGTTTCAGTTTTTGAGAAAGAAGATAGTGAGTATAAAGCAGATCTTGAATAGAAGCAAGAGTGTGAGTATATGTCAGATTGGGAATCAGATTCCCCAGTGTTTGCAGATGTTTCTATGGATAGGTATGCATGTCAATTTCATGAGCAGTTTTCAAACAATTTTGAGGATGAGATAGTTGATGATTGCATTGACAACTATATGTTATTAGTCGATCATAATAAATGTGATTTAAACCCTATTTTATCATCATCTTGTGATCATGATTTTGAAGAGAGAGTTGTTTCCACTGATGATCAAGATTTGATCTCAAGAGAACTAGAAAGTCATATGTTTGCAAGCAGAGAGGAATTCATGGATGAGTCATTCATCGATCAATATGCTTATGATCTTGGTTTCAAGGATTCGGTTGCATCCTTGATGGAGTTATATGGTTCATAGTAAGTGAAAATTTCATATTTCTTTTACTCATCACCACTTCCAGGTGAGTATTGTTTTCTGAAGGATCGGTTATCATTATTGTTACATCACAGACATCATCTATTGATCAATGGTATGGATGAAATCTTTTCATTTTTGAAACTACTTTAATTTTTTTTATGGAAGTTTTCCTTTACTTTACCAAGTTGTAGATCTGGTTAGAGTAGGGTAGTGTAGGAAATAATCTCACTTCCCGAGCATGTGATTTATTTCAAGATTTTCAGAAGTAGCAGTTAGTTTGTTGGAATAAAGGCAGGTTTTGAAGATGTTCAGAGAATGGTTGACTATTGACTCCATAGCCCAATGGAAAGGCCACTGAAACTGCTAGGTTCTTGGATCCTTGCATGGAGGTCTCCATACCAGTTGGAGCCATATGTTAGTGCTCAAATGTCCTTTTAAATTTTTTAAGCGTCTTCATCATTTCATGCTAAATTTTCATTTTCTTTAGTCTTTCGCCCATTATTATAATCCTCAAATTTTCCATTTAGCCCTGACAATTTTTCATTGATCACTTTTTCCCCATTCATCTTCTATCAAAAGGATCCTATGGTCTTCGTCTTCTTGACTTGCATTCCAAAAAGAAATATAATTATTGTTATTTATCTTGAAACCTTATATTTTGTGTTTTACATTTGCAAATAAAAGTAGGTTTTTTTTATTTGTTAATTTTGCCAAGAAAAGGATGTGTGTTCGAGTGTTCTAATCCTAAGTCTAGTGTATCGACCAAATCATCTAACATATGCCAAATTCCAAGTCCATGTGTCAAGTCTAAGTCAAAACATAAGCTAAACAAGCCAAGTTACAACACCACACTCCACATGCCTCATTGAAATGCTATGAGAAAAATGACAGATCTAAAGGCCACTAGTTTTAAGATCCCAATGTATGTGGGATTGTGCTTTTGAGCATATATAAAAAATAATACACAGGCTACTAGGTACACATGATTTTGCAGGTGTCAAGCTGTAGCAAGTTCGTAGTTTCCAATGTTTACATATGGTGTTATGTTATATTAAGAACACCAATCCATGACATGGAAATAGAAACGTTGCACAAGGAGGATCATGTACAAGTCGACAGAGGAGCTCTATGCAACATTTGGCAAATACTGGAACACAGAGAAAGGGTCAATGCTTGTAGTTGGTGTTCCAATTGAGAATCCATTGACAGTTGTGTTTTGGGAAGTTACTTGTGGCCTTGGAAGAAACCCACAAACAACAGTGAATATGAGAACAATAATTGGTGTTCCACCCTCTTTGAATCCTCCATCAGGGGCAGTTTTTGCTCCCTAGGCCGCATGTTTGTTTATCAATATTCTGCTACACCAGAAAATTTGTTAGTGTCCCAAACATCAATTGATTTAAATTATGTAAATATTGATAAATTTAACTCTGACCTAGCTACTCAGCATAGTGATGTAAGAATGCTAGTAAAATTGTATTTCAAGTCACTGAGAGAAGAGGTTGGAAATATGATGATTGGATGAAAATCTAAATACCCTTGATACAAAAGATGATTTTATAGTGGAGTAGTGTTGAAATAAAGAACATATATAGAATATGGTTATGAAAACACTAGACATAGCAATTATGCAGTCAACATCAGTCAGAGTATTCTATAGGAGCTCAGTCACTCTTACCTTGCTTATACTCCATTTTTGCTTAAAGAAATAAGAGCATGTATATGAAGAATTGGGTAGAAGACCCTCTCCAACAGTCATATGACATCAAAGTCCTATATAATGTAAATGTATATGGTAATCCTTCAATGAATCTTCAAATATATATACATAGTGATATGGAAAATCAAGCAAAGATGCAATGATATGAATGTTGAGTAGTATCATTGTATTTGGAAGCAACATCCCGGGTTCATAAATCATAGAAGATATCAAACTACAAGTTAGAGTTCAACCAAAGATTCAAGTAGCTCTGTCCAAATTGCGTTCTTCAGTTGTTTGTAGAATTTGTCAATTGTTTTGCACTTACAACGCTACAAACGAGGGATTTTCCAACGAGGAAGTAAACATGTCCTAATTGAGCTCTATTGTTTTTTGAAGAAAAGGAGGTATGAGTTCCCAGCTGTCAAATAAAGCTTCTACAAGGTATATTCATCCTCCAACACACAGAGAAACCTGTCGAAGACCATAGATCTTGATAGAGTTTGACTGCTTGAAGATAGGGTTTACATCCTATTATTTTGTAATTAGATATGATCATAGGCTATTTTTGTCTTTTTGATCCTTCTTCATAGGATCTTAGTTATCAATGTAAAGGCTATAAATCCAATGATCACAATGGTGAAGGTGGGTTCGAATTTGGAGATTTGGCTATTATTCATATATGAGAGACATTTTGGAAAACATATTGAAATAGAAGCTTCTTTCATTGTAAATTGTTCAGACTTCCATATTTTATATTTTCCATGATTATGAGTAAATGTTTTATGCATTTGTCTATATTTATCTAATGACGGATAATTTTCATCTTATCTCATTATTGATAGACTAAGCTCATAAGTATTTCTTCCTGTTATAGTTGGTCATTCACATATGCCCATGTGTGTGTGTTTCTACTAATGTGATAAGCATTCTTCATACATTC
The DNA here is from genome assembly GCA_010110895.2 of Picea sitchensis. Lineage (NCBI taxonomy): Eukaryota > Viridiplantae > Streptophyta > Pinopsida > Pinales > Pinaceae > Picea > Picea sitchensis. Next base: position 45,045 of record SNQJ01S0000795.1, on the reverse strand, counting down.
ACATCTTTATTAAACTTTCTGAACAAGTATAGTTGAATGCCTTTTATGTTTGAGCATATCCATGTGTATTTTGAGTGAATGAGAGCATATCAAGTCATCCAACTTGATCCAATTTATACATTATTGAGTATTTTATTAAGTTACCAAGCTCGTTCTCTTTAGAGTCAGGGAAAAACTCTTGGAGTGACAAAAAATTCAACACTTCAAAATGAGAGGCAGTCAGAACCTAAATTTGAAGGATATTTCCTTTAAGTGGATGGATTGTTGACATTTCAAGGGAGGATGTACATTCCCAATGAAAAGGATGTTCAAAGCACTAGCATTGAGGAAGCCAATAGATTTTATTATGCATATCCTGGTGTGAAGAAGATGTATGTAGACATGAAGAAGAGCTTCTTTTATGTTAGAAAAACTAGATCACCGAGGAATAAAATAAAACAAATGTGGAAATAAAACATAAAAGATACACAATACAATAGAGACAAAGATATACGTGGTTCACCTAGTGTGGGATATGTCCACTAGAGAAATTTCCAGGTCCTTTCTTTATTATTATCCAAAAAATGATGGCATACAACCTACAACAAACTCAATGTAACTTCCTCTTCTTTCTCTCATAGTATCATCTCTCAGAATAAAATATTCGCTATATTACATAGATGCAATACATTTCCCTCATAAAAGAGGGTTTCCTTCTAGGCAAAAAAACCCTAACATAACTTCTACCATTAGATCTGGGATGTTTTAATGAATAGTCCATATTTACAATCAAATTACAATATAGATTTACAAGGAAAATTTTCCTTCGGGGGCCCACTTTCCCTTGGACCCCCTAGCCAAAGGGATATCCCCCCCAGACCTCGCAGGGGGGGTACCCCCACCTTGCACTACCCCACATGGATGAGTGTATATTATTTTTGGTGTAAAGTCTTCATGGGGTATAAACACGGCTGAAAACAAAGACCTCTGAATCAGGAAGATAATAAGGCTCCACAACCAACAATATCACACTTGGAGACTGATCTCAAAAACTCCATCATTGTTGTATCTACTGGACTATGAACCTTCTTGGACCTGGAAAATTTCTCGTCTTCACCTTGATGCTTGAAGATTAACTTAAATTGAGAAAGAACTCAGTTTCTCCCTGGTTACTCCCTTTGTTAACATGTCTACAGGATTCTGGCTAGTGTGTATCTTTTCCAACTTCAAATGTCCATCTTCCAAGACATATCGTATGAAATGGTACCTCAAATGTATATGCTTAGTATTCAAATGCAAGGCTAAGTTATTTTCAATATGAATGAGACTCTCATTGTCACAATACAACCTGTTATTATCCTACTTCTTTCCCAATTCCTCCATAAACCTCTATAACCAAATCATTTCTTTACTAGCCTCTGTAGAAACAACATACTCTGATTCTGTTGTTGAAAGTGAAAAAACCTTTTGTAGTTTCGAAATTCAATTTACTGATGTTCCACCTATAGTAAAAACATATCCTGTGGTGCAAACGATCACATACATCAAGATGCCAACTGCTGATGAATAAGGGACCCTGGACATGTATTCTATCTCCTCTTGTGTCTTTGGACACATTTCCTTAGTTAATTTGAAATGGATGGAAAAAGGTGTACTCATTGGTTTTTCATTCTACATTCTAAACCTCTCCAACACCTTCTCTATGTACTCACCCTAAGACAATGACAATTTGCAATTTTTCCTGTCTCTTGTTATTCTCATACCAAGGATTTTCTTTGCAACACCCAAATCCTTCATTGCAAATGAATTAGATAATTTATTCTTGAGCACATTTATATCCTACATATTAGACCCTCTAACAAGCATGTCATCTACATACAATAGAAAGATAATATAGCTTCCATTTTCTAGCTTTTTAAAATAAACACGGTGATCAGAATGGCATATACTATAACCTTGTTTTGTCATAAACCTGTCAAATTTAAAATACCACTACCTTGGAGATTGCTTTAGGCCATACAATCTCTTCTTCAACATGCATACCAAATTCTCCTTCACTTTGACCTCATACCCCTGTGGTTGTTGCATATAAATCTCTTCCTCCAAATCCCCATGGAGAAAAGTTGTTTTTACATCTAACTGTTCAAGATGCAAATATTCTACTGCTACAAGACTTAAAATAGTCCTAATTGAAGTCATT
>SNQJ01S0000795.1:13434-42420 GCA_010110895.2 Picea sitchensis | reverse complement strand
CTTTGTACATGACCTTCTCATTAAATATTACATATCTACTCCTAATGATTTTGTTATTTTCATAATCCCATAAGCGATAACCAAAATCATTAACAATGTATCCAATAAAGGTACACTTCTTAGATTTTACCTCAATATTTGTTCTATATTATTTATCAATATGGACAAATTCTTCACAACTGAAAGTCTTCAAAAAAGAATAGTTTACCTTTTTACCTGTCCATGCCTCCTCTGGAATTCCACCATCCAAAGAGCTTGAAGGTCCTCTATTTATTAAGTAAATTCACTAAACAATAGTATCTATATCATCTGCCTAGAACTGTAAGGGAAAACCAACATGCAATATCATACTCCTTGCACACTCCATGATTGTCCTGTTCATCCTTTCTAACACACCATTTTATTGTGGTGTTATTGGAAATGTCCTCTCTCTATGAATTTCGTGGTATGAACAATAATCATCAAACTACTTTCTGCAATATTCACCTCCATTATCTGATCTGAGACACTTCAACCTTTTTTCTATCTCATTCTCAACCAAAGCTTTCAATTTCTTAAAAGTATCAAAAACATCATATTTTTGTCAAATGAAATAAACCCAAGGTTTTCTAGTTGGATCATCAATAAAAGTAACATAATAATGAGAGCCACCAAGAGATGATACCTGATCTAGTCTCCATACATTTGTATGCACAAGATCTAACCTTTCACTCTTCTTCTATTTTCCGACTCTGATAAATCTAACTCTCTTTTGTTTTCCATAAACAAAATGCTGACATAAGTCCAAATCAATTTGTTTAAGATCTCACAAAAAACTTATTTTGTGAAGTATTTGCATCCCCTTCTCACTCATGTTTCCAAGCCTATGATTCCACAATGTTCTATCCTCTCATGTATAATCCAAAGAGATAGAAGAGTCAATATTACCAATACATAAATGCAATGTACCTACCTTCTCTCCTTTTGCTATCACCAATGATCCTTTGGTGACCTTCCACACCTTATCTGTAAATATGGATATACAACCCTCACTTGTCAATTGTCCTGTTGAAATTATATTTTTCCTTAGATCTAGAACATGTCTTACCTCTTTCAACAACCATTGGTTTCCATTTCTTTGCTTTATTTCTACCTTTCCCATTCCAACAATTTTTCATGGTGCATCATCACCCAAATGAACCTGTCCAAAATCACATTAAACATAATATAGAAAATGTTTCCTATGGGGTGTGGCATGAAATGAATCCCCTGAATCTACCACCCAAGACTCATAAATATTATCTATATAAAGAATCAAATAATCTTGTAACACATCACCTATTACATTTTCTTCCTGATTTTTCTCTTGCTGTCCATCTCTTTGTTTCTTTGGAGCTCTGCAGTATTTCTTCAGATGTCCTTTCTTCCCACAATTCCAACACTCTATATTTCCAAGTCTGGATTTGGATATGACCTTCCTATAATTCCCGTGGTTCCCTGAGACGTTTCCTCTATCCTTTTGTCATCCCCTGTTCTCCATGTTCAACGCATTACCTGATGTCTCACATGTGATTTTCCAACAAATTTTCTCACTAAGGATAACATGAAMAACATCATCAAATTTTAAAGTATTTGAACCTAAGACAGAGTTACTTACAACCATGACCAAGCTGTTCCAACTTTCTATCAATGAGTACAATATTAGAAGAGCCCTAACCTCATCATCAAAGTCCACTTTTACAGAACTTAGTTGATTAGTAACCGTATTAAATTCATTTAAATGATCTGCAACAGACCCACCTTCTGACATCTTCATATTAAATAATATCTTCATTAGAAATACCTTATTGGACGTCGAGGGTTTTTCATACAATTTAGCCAATGCTTCCATCAAATCCTTCATTGTCTTTTATTTTGAAATATTGAAATCCCCCGACGTTGCCAGGCTTAGTCGTATCGTTCCTAGAGCCTTTCTGTCAAGAATCTCCCATCCTTCATCCTTCATAGTCGTCGGCTTCTTTTCTATTCCACCTAATGGTAGGAATAGATCCTTTTGATATAAATAATCTTCCATCTGCATATTCCATAACTGGTAGTTTTGGCCATTAAATTTCTCAACCCTAAACTTTCCATCTTCCGCCATTGCTCCGACTCGAACCAGGAACCCTCTTTTCCTGCGAGTTAACTTCATCCTTCATAGTCATTAACTTCTTTGCTATTCCACCCAATGGTAGGAATATATCCTTCTGATATAAATAATCTTCCATCTGCATCTTCCATAACTGGTAGTTTTGGCCGTTAAATTTCTTGACCCTAAACTTTCCATCTTCCACCATTACTTCCACTTGAACCAGGAACCCTCTTTTCCTGCGCGTTACCTTTCACTCTGATACCAGTTGTTAGAAAAATAGGATCATGGAGCAATAAAATAAAACAAATGCATAAATGAAACACATAAGATACATAATACAATAGAGACACAAATATACATGGTTCACCCAGTGTGAGCTACGTCCATGAAAGAAATTGGCAGGTCCTTCCTTTATTATTATCCAACAAATGAAGGGATACAACCTACAATAAACACGTTGTAACTTCCTCTTATTTCTCTCATAGTCTCCTCTCTCAGAATACAATATTCACTATATTCCATAGCCACAATACATTTCCCCCATGAAAGAGGGTTTCCTTCTAGTGAAAAAAACCCTAACATAACTTCTACTATTAGGTCTGCGACCTTATAATGAACGGTCCATATTTACAATGAAATTGCAATATACATTTACATGGAAATTTTTCCTTCGGGGGCTCATTTTCCCCCAGACCCCCCAATCAGGGGGATATCCCCCCCGGACCCCACNCCCCCCCCCCCCCCCCCCCCTGCACTCCCCCACGTGGATGAGTGTACATTCTTCTAGGTGTAAAGTCTTTATGGGGTATAAACACAATTGAAAACAAAGACCTCTGAATTAGGAAGATAATCAGGCTCCACAACCAACATTTTACGTATGCATGAAATGTGATGTAGTCTAATTTTTCAGTAAATGTCTTGAGTATCAACAAGTAAAGGTCATTCATCACCACTCGACATGACTCTTACAATTGCATGGCATTTCTATGTTCAAATGGAAATTCATTTCATATGGAATGTGTGAATCAGGTTATGGAATAAATTCTTAGGATGTATGTTATAGATAACCAAGTACATTGGGAAAAGAACCTACCTTTGGTGGAGTGTGCTTAAAATAATATTTATCATATCTCAATTGAAATGCCTCGTTATCAATATCTATATGGAAGGTCATGTAGGACATCGTTGAGTTGGGATAGCTTAGAGGACCAAGTGAAAATAGAAATGGAATTGATTCAAGATATGGAGGAATTGGTGATTCATATTAGACAATGGTTAAGGGAAGCACAACATAGATAGAAAATATATGTTGATGCACATAAGTTAACCAAAGTTGTAAAGTAGGAGATTATGTTTTTATTCATAACATGCCTAATAATAAAACCATGAATGGTTTGGAAAGAGGGAAAATTTGTCACTCTTATTTATAGGGTTGTTTACAATTCTGGAAAGAAGTAAACTAGTTTCCCATTGTCTTGTACTTCCATCCCACTTGCATAAAAATCATGATTTTTTTCATGTATCTATATTATAGCATTATGTTGCTAAGAAATCTCACAAATTTCACTTGAAGAAATTGCAAGTCATGTACATGGGAACCATTTTGGTCGAACCATTATGCATATTAGACCATTGTTCATACACCACTTGATGGATTGGGTTAAGGTCCAATTGGAAAAGTATAGCCTAGGATCTACTACTTGGGATTAGGGAACATTTTATGGGCTATATATCGCCCATGGGATAATTTTCCATGCTTTTCAGGAAAAAAAGATTCACAAATGCTGATTTTTTCTTAAAGTCATTCACCCAAATTCTATGGAATACAATTATTTTACCTTAAAAATAGCCCAAATTTTAAAGAAAATATATAAAATCCTTAGAAGTTTGAACATTTTTACAAAAATACCACCAAACATTTTATAGTTTGCATATTAAGGACTAGTAATATTTGCCAAGGTTTCTACATTGTGAGATAAATTTACATCCTTAAAATTATCCCTGGTTGGGTGGAAACAAAGACCATGCGTAGAGATCACCCCACACTTTTTTTTACTATAAAATTATCTGATTAATAATGATTAATAATGAATATTGTGTGATTTACTTTTAACATACAAGTTTTAAATGAATGGATCCCAATCAAACTCTTATTTTGAAAAGAGGGTTTGCCCAATGCTAATTATTTATTTATTATTACAATATCTCATCCTAGAGGCTTCTAACATTGTTCTCAAAATGGTGAGAAACATCCAAAGATCGTTCCTCTGGGCTGGTACCAAAGAGAGAAAAAAATGGGCCTAGTTTCATGGAACTCCATTTGCAAGGCAAATTTAGCAAAAGCTACACCAAATCATTTTTTGCAGGTACAAGAGATTGAAGACAACAAATTTTGGATTATTCAATGGAAATACTTCTCACGCCTCATAACTATTTGGAATGGAAGCCAAAAAAAATTCTTCTGCTAAGATGCAAAGGCTTATACCGAATAACCATGGCAATGGAAGTAGATCCTGATTTTGTTGATGAGAAAAATGACTTTCTCAATAGACAAGATATGGCCATAGGAAGTATCAGCATGTTTGTTTCTCCCGAACTTTTCCATCAAGTATATAAAGAATCACAAGGATTAACTCCAAATGAATTATGGACCAGATTGGAGGTTCTATTTGGGAATAAAGAATATTGTGAATATTTCATGCAGGAGGTCAAATAGATAGAGCCATAAGAGAATCCATCAAAGGATCAAGCCTCTTATTATGAAGAGTCTTCTACAAATTTTTTTGCAGAAATTAGTATTCTAATAATTGAAGATGATGTCTACTCCATTTCAGATTTATTTTCTGAAATTCATGTAGAAGATATATGGCATGCATATTAGGAGTCACATGCAGACACTTTTGCATGCACCATGCATGCATATCAAGAGACAAAAAGGGATCCACGAACATCAGACGGCATTCTGATATTTTTTGAGAAACATTTGCATAAACAAATTGGATATTTGAATTCCTCTAGGGAAAATGTCCAATTTAAAAAAAAAAAATCGTGTGAAACGGAGTCCGAAAAGTGAAGTTATGATCGTTTTAAAATCAACAAAATTTCAACATTTTTCTAGAAAAGGTCACACGGTTTTCAAAATTTCATCCAAATTTTATTTGGATATTATTCATTACAAGAATATAAAGTGGATATGTGTGGAAATATCAATGATGCATATACTTCATCAGATCCATGTAGACATCTACATCTTCAACAAAATCTTCAAAGAGAACAAACTTGCACAGTTGTGAGGTCTTCTTGGAGTGAAGGACATGGTTTCTTAGCAATTGCCTTTTGTTCCTTATCATTTTTTATTTTATGCATTGTAATTTGAGGGGGGGGGGTTTGTTCCCATGAGGTTTTCCTTCTTTCCTCGTTTAGTTCAGTGTATCTTTTGTATTTGGGTACCTAACATGGCCTCATAGCTGTGACCCATTCTTTATTTTCACCATAGTGATGTTCAGGGGGCATGTTGGAGTTACTTCACATACACCTAGGATTTATTTTTCCTAAGGTTATTCCTTGTTTATTAGTCATAATTAGTCATTATCCAGTCTCCTATATTTTAGGGGAGAATATTCCGCCTAGAGAATATTCTCTTTCAATTAACACTTCAGTTTGACTGGTTGAGTTGAGTTTAGATGTTGCATTGGTTTTGTCACCATGCAACATTGGGATCATCACCAACTCACTACTCTTTGTTCAGTCAGTTAACTTCAGACTAGTTGACTAGTTAACTCAGCTAGGTGGCAGTTCACTTCCATAACTGCCTGAGAGAATAGACTAGGTGGAAGTTTACTCTTATAACTGTTGGTGTGTGTCTAGATCAATCTAGACAACCACTATGGATCATTAGTTACACATTTATCCTATATATATTGTAAATTATTCACTCTTTGAGTGTGGAATATAGTTAATGAGAATTCTTCCATTTTTTCTCTCTTGCTCCTTCTTTCTCAAATTCTCTCTGCAAATGTGTGTATCATTGTTTAGCTAGATCTATTATGTGCAGGTTCAACACATTTACAAATATTACATTAGTAATTTTATTTTATTTATGTCAGCTTGGGTCAATTAGTTGTAATTGTACCTCCTAGTCTCCTATATATACCAAGGAGACATTTTCATTTGGAATCATCTTGTATTTGGATATTTATGTGGTGTATAAGGAGGTTTCCCCCTAGAAGATGATTATTAACTGAAATTATGTATTTTTCATGGTGTTGAGTACTTATTTTGAGGTTTTTCTATGCTATCTTGATATTTGGTTCTTAACATTTGGTATCAGAGCTCAAGGTCTTGGGGTTTCGCTGCTACATCTGAGATACCTTGGAATTTTTTCTATAATTTGTTTTATACGATGTTTCATACGGATCCCCTTGGAGGATATTTAATAGACAGATCAATGTGCGTTGGGTTAAAATTTTAGCTCCCGAGGCCTTATACTTTCAGAGATACAACCTATGTAAGATAGGGTTCTGGAATCATCTTGAATTTAGTCATCGTAGAATTTTCTCTATGAATTTTTTTTTGTAACTTTTCAGACTCTAAAATTAGGAGGATATTCATAGAAATTATTAAGGTATCTGTGATAAAATTTTCATCTTCTAGGTCATCTTACATTTGTAGATACACCCTATGGAATATAGGGTATATAACTAGTCTCAAGAAAGTGTTCTGGGTAAAACAATCATAAATTATTCCTCGAGTATCCAAATTGAGTGAGACCAGTTGCATTGGATAGTGGACAGTCTGTAGTATTTCTGGTATAATTTTTAGAATTGTATATCAATTATTTTGTGTGGGGCACTCTATACAAGTGAGATCTCCTGAAAAGGACAAAAATCAACAAGTTTTGGGGAAGTTACCATAAATTCCACTTGGCACATCCAATTTTGATCAGACATGTGGCATTGCAGAGAAGAAATATCAAAGAACTACAAAAAATATTTTTTCATACCCAGAAGGGCCAAAATTTTGTAGATACAACAAAATAAAGATTGTCTAGCAGAACCACCTCAAAATCAAGTCTTAAAGTGATACTTGGACAACATGCCATCGAAAAAGGGAACTTCTATAGAAAATAAGCCTCCAAGAATTCTTAATTGGACTCTTGATGAAGGTGAAGATATGCTAGGGACATAAATGATTTACAAAAGAAGACAGTAACAAAATATGAACTAGAAGGTATGATGGATTCAACAGAAGCTAAGTTGGAGGAAATAATGGATACTAAGATGGATGGTTTAAAAAGGGAGATCATGGAAGGATTGAAAAATTTCCTAATAGAGAGGACACCCGAAAGTGAAAATGTATCCCATGAAATTCATGATGAGGACATAAGGAAGATGAATCAAGAACGAAGAAACTTTAACCTTGGGTTGAAGACCACCCACTTTCCTAAGATCGATATGAGGAAGTTTGATGGCAAGGAACCAATCACATGGATACTTCAGATGGAGAAATTATTTGATCTACATAATCTGCCACATACAAAAAAGGTATGAATTGCTTCTTTATATGTAGAACCCAATCAATTTGGGTGTGTCTAGAGGAACCACCTCAAAATCAAGGTTTAAAGTGATACTTGGACAACATGCCACCAAAAAAAGGAACTTCTACAGCAAACAAGCCTCCAGGAATTCCTACTTGGACTCTTGATGAAGGTGAAGAAATGCATAGGGACATAAATGATTTACAAAAGAATACAGTAAAAAAATATGAACTACAAGGTATGATGGATTCAACAGAAGATACGTTGGAGGCAATAATGGATACTAAGATGGATGGTTTAAAAAGGGAGATCATGTAAGGATTGAAAAATTTCCTAATAGAGAGGACACCTTAAAGTGAAAATGTATCCCATGAAATTCAAGATGAGGACACAAGGAAGATGAATCAAGAATAAAAAAAATCTAACTTTGGATTGAAGACCACCCACTTTCCTAAGATCTATATGAGGAATTTTGATGGAAAGGACCCAATCACATGGATACTTTAGATGGATCAATTCTTTGATCTACATAATCTGCCACATACACAAAAGGTATGAATTTCTTCTTTATATTTAGAACCCAATCAATTTATGTGATACAAATGGATTTGTTCTCGCAAATCACTCGTCACTTGGACAATTTTCATGGAAGAAATGATATCACACTATGAGGATACAAGGAGAAATACCTTCTTTATCCAATTCATAAATATCAAGCAAAAGGGTTCAGCTATAGAGCACATTGAGAACTTCCAAAGATTCAATATAAATGTAACAAATATTCTAGATGATCACTTGATTGATGTATTCATAGGAACTTTAAGGGATAACATTCAACATGAGGTTCTCCTTTGTGAACCCAAATCATTGGAAAATGCATTTAGGGTGGAAAAAAATGTTGAAAGTAAAAATATGGCTATGGATACCAGAAGGACCACTCCTAACATCTATTGAGAGAATAATTTTCCTTCTTCTAAAACACCTCAACCTACAAGTTTGACACCTCAACAATTGGAGGAAAGAAAAGAAAAAGGTTTATGCTTTAATTCTGACAGTAAGTACAATAAGGGACATAAGTGTGGTGAGAATAAATTATTCTACATAGACTTTGAAGAGGAATAAGAACAAGAACTTTAACAAGAACCATCTCAAGATGAAAATGTATAAGCGATTTATTCTTAAGAGTTGACTCCCATGATATCGTGTAATTCATTGGCTGGAACTAGCACTCCTCAAACCCTCAAGATCAAAGGATATATCAAAAATAAAAAAGGTAATAGTCCTAATTGATTCTGGTAGTACTCATAATTTCATTCACTATAAATTAGCAAATCTCTCAATTGCTTTTTATATCCATCACCAGAGTTTCAAGTAATGATTGCAAATGGAGGAACTATCAATTTCTCAAGAAAATGTAATAAAATCAATCTTACTATGGGGGAATATGTAATGAATATCCCAATGATTGTTATACCCATGGGTGGTGCTGATGTCATACTAGGAATCCAGTGGTTACAATCATTAGGAACAATGGCTTTTAACTTTCAAGAACTTTTCATGAAATTTTCATTGGAAGGAAAAGAAATTGAGTTAAGAGGTATCATAGGGAAACTCAGTAAGGTGATAAGCTCTAATGGCATGACACAATTATTAAAAAAGGGGCATCAAGGTGTAATTGCACAACTATGCTCACTAGATTCTCAAACATCTAAGCCATATATTCCCATACATCTCGAAAGGATCATTGATAAGCATTCCAATGTATTTGAAGATATTCACAAAGGTCTTCCACCCACTCGAAATCATGATCATGATATTCACCTAATTCCTGGGAGTGTTCCTCCTAACATCAGGCCGTACAGATAACCTTATTCCCATAAGAGTGAAATTGAGCATATGGTCGAAGAAATGTTAAAGGCTGGCATTATTAGACCTAGCCAAAGTTCTTACTCTGCACCGGTGGTAATGGTATTCAAGAAAGATGGCTCATGGTGTATGTGTCTAGATTATAGAGAGCTCAACATGATCACTATTAAAGATAAGTTTCCCATTCCTTTCATTGATGAATTGTTAGATGAAATACATGGAGAAATCTATTTCACAAAGTTGGATCTTCATTCATGGTATCATCAAATTAGCATGAAGGAAGAAGATATCCTAAAAACAACATTATGAACTCATGAAGGCCATTATGAATTTTTGGTCATGCCTTTTGGACTTACAAATGCACCTTCCACATTCCAAAGGTTGATGAATTCCATTTTTAATCCCTTCCTTTGAAAATTATTGTTAGTATTTTTTGATGATATACTAATCTATAGAAAGTATTGGGAGGATCATGTGCGACATGTTGACAAGGTGATACAACTACTAAAGGAGAAAGAACTATATGAAAAACCATCCAAATGTTTCTTTGGGGTGAAGGAGGTAGAGTATTTGGGTCATATTGTATCTCATGAAGGTGTCAAGGTAGACCCTAACAAGATTAAGGCCATGATGGACTAGCCAATTCCTAAAACATTGAAGAATATTAGAGGATTTTTGGGTTTGACAAGTTACTACAGAAAGTTTGTTCGAAACTATGGGAGAATAGCAACACCTTTAATGACACTAACTAAGAAGGATGCATTTTCATGGACTCTAAAGGAAACTAAAGATTTTGAACAACGTAAAGAGGTGATGTGTAAAGATCCTTTCTTGACCACACCAGACTTCACAAAAACCTTTATTGTGGAATTGGATGCCTCGAGAAATGGCATTGGTGCTCTCCTAATGCAAGAAGGAAGGCCCCTAGATTTTGAAAGTCGGCCACTCAAGGGAAAGAATTACGCAAACCCATTTATGATAAGGACATGATAGAAATATTACATGCATTGAAGAAATGGTGCCCTTACCTAATAGGTAGGCACTTCAAGGTAAAAAAAGATCATGATAGCCTTAAATACTTCTTGGAACAAAGACTGTCTTTAGAAAAACAACAAAAATGGGTGACCAAGATATTGGGTTATGATTTTGAAATCATATATAAAAAAGGGAAGAATATGCACTCTCAAGAAAGGATGAATATGTTGAGGCATTTCTCTTTTCTATGTTGATCATCCAACCCGATTGGATAATAGAAGCGAGGGATGAATGGAAGAATGGTGAAAATGTGTGGACTCTCATTCAAAGGTTGCAACAGGATTTCAGTGCATCAGATACATTTACATGGAAAAATGATTCACTATGGAACAAAGATCGCTTATATTTATGTAGGAACTCCAAACTCAAACAAAATGTACTATTGGAATTGCACACCTCTTCGGTAGGAGGACACTCAATATTTTTGAAAGCCTACCATAGGGTCAAGAAGGATTTTTTTTGGGATGGCCTTAAAAATGATGTTCAAAGGTTTATAGCAGAATGTTTGGTTTTCCAACAAAATAAGGTGGAAACAATTAATACCCCAGGTCTTTTACAACCATTAGCCATCCCAAGTCAACACTAGGAGGAGGTTTCCATGGATTTCATCACAGGGTTACCAAAGTCTAAAGGAAAGAGTGTCATCATGGTGATTGTTGATAGATTGACCAAGTATGCACACTTTTGTGCACTCTCTCATCCCTTCAAAGCCAGTACATTTTCCACTGCATTCATAGAGACAGTTCCAAAACTACATGGAATCCCAAAGATTATTGTAAGTGACATAGATCCTATCTTCACTGGACATTTTTGGACATAATTATTTTATTTTTTGGGTACTCAATTGGCTCATAGCTCATTCTATCATCCTCAATCTGATGGAAAAAACGAGATAGTGAACAAATGTCTGGAAGGCTACCTTCGTTTCTTTGTCTCTGATAAAGAAACAAAATGGTTCAAATCGTTACCCTTGGCAGAATGGTGGTATAACACTTCCTTTCATACTGCAACAAAAATGATGCCATTTAGGGCACTCTATGGATACCACCCTCCTTCCATCACTTCTTCTCTAAAATAAAAATCTAAGGTTCAAGAAGTGGAAGATCACATCGAGCATCAACAACAAGATCTTCAAATATTAAAGGACAACCTGACCATGGCACATAATCGTATGAAACAACAAGTAGATCAACATCATAGTGAAAGAATGTTTGAAGTAGGGGATTGGGTGTTTTTAAGACTACAACCATACAAATAGATGTCCCTCAAGAAAGCCAAGAAGGATAATAAATTATCACCAAAGTACTATGGCCCTTATAAGGTGTTGCAAAATATTGGTACTATGGCATACAAATTGGAGTTGCCTGCATCCTCATGAGTACACCCAGTTTTCCATGTTTCATGCTTAAACAAGGTCAGTTCAATCCATATTTCCATAACTTTACGAGGAAGGAAAAATCATATTGGATCTTGAAGCCATCACTGACACAAGAATTTTCCAGCTAAGGAATAGATCCATTTTAGAGTATCTCATTAAGTGGAGGAAACTTCATGCTGAAGATTCCACTTGGGAAGATGTGTCTTTTATACAGAAGCATCCAAGATTACTCAAGTGTTGTGGACAACACTTGTCTCAAGGGGAGGGGCGTGTTAAGCCATTAATAGTGGCACATTACCCCTTAATTGGGGAATATTACATTAGTAATGTTATTTTATTTATGTCGTCTTGGGTCCATTAGTTGTAATTGTACCTCCTAGTCTCCTATATACACCAAGGAGACATTTTCATTTGGAATCATCTTGCATTTGGAAATATATGTGGTGTATAAGGAGGTTTCCCCCTCAAAGAGGCTTATTGTTACACATCAAAATTACTCACTTCAATGATGACCTACTTTCTTCATTACAAGTATCACAAGTGTTACACTTTGGCCACAAATGTTGCAAGTGTCGCAAACATCATACAGTCATCTTGCCTATGTCATGTCTTTAATGACATCACAAAGAACACTTGAAAACACCCTCAAAGGATGATTAAATAAGGAGAAATCATCTGATGAAGAGTAAAAAACCTTTTTCTTTGAGAAAACCACTTGAAAATGAATTTTGAAGGGAAGCGCTCCCCTACCCACTGACAGGGAGTGATAGTGCCACCTAACCTTATTTGGGGGAGGGTTGTAGAACTTTGTACACCCTTCTGGGGGAGCACTAGGATTTTTTGAAGAAATCTTGGGAAACACTCCCCTACCCACTAGCAGGGAGAACTATCACTCCTTTCCATTCTTTGGGGGAGTGTTGTATCACTCTGTGAACCATTCTGGGGGAGCGTTATGTTGTTCAGAAAATTAGGGGAGGATCCCCCTTATCTCTGAAATCAGTTGGATTCGAATCCGAGGTCAAGGATGTATCTTAGGGAGGATCCACAATTGATGGAGAAATATCCTCAACCTATCCCAAGAATATCTAAGGTGTTCGAACCTCTTCAAGCTTATATAAGGAGGCCTTCTTATGGTTAAAGGCATCGATGGATACGTTTGGAGATAAAAAACTTATGATCTCATAAGGAAGGAAGTAAATTGGAGGTATCAAACTCATGGTCTTGGGAGCTTTGTGCAAGGGCTGGACGAGGAGGACTTGGAGAGGCTGTTGTGACTTCATCAATGGTTTCTAAGTATCTCTTTTGAGTTCTCATAAATATATATCTGTTTGGTCTGTTTCCTTCAATATTATGTATGCCTACATGAACTTGTCTTTAATGGATAGATCTAGTTTCAAACTAATCATAGTAGAATAAGAAGCATGCTTTCTCTTTGATTGGATTGCAAGACCTGTTGAAGATCTTGTGGATCAGAGATCAACTTGGAACTGGGCGAGGAAAAACATCATAAAAAGGTACAACTTCTTCCTCTTCTCTATATATTAGTTTATCTCGGTTTAAAGGGATGTCGGTGACCAAATTTAGCACCTTCTTGTCTTGGTTATAGGGGTCTAGATCCAAGAGGAAGTTCACCTGTCCACAGGGGAGTTTTCTTGTAACAAACATTGGCAACTCCACTGGGGATCGACATCGATTTATCTTTCCTTGGTTTTTCCATGCCCTTTTCCCACCTTTCATATCAGTTTTACTATTTGTTCATCATCCATTAGCTTTCTCCCATCTTCACTAGCAATTTAACCATTTTTTATTCATTCTGGGTGAGTTTTTTTTTTCATTTTTTGGCTCTTTTCCTGAGATTCTGGGAGGAATAGAGCCCCCCTTGCTCCATACCAGAGCGATGAACTCTGGCCATATCTCCCCTACAATTTTTTAGGGAGCATTGCAACGCTCTATACCCTTGAGACAAGGACATTGGTCTCTTTTTTGGGAGGCCTTCTTCTACTCAGTCTTTTGCATCCTATTTTGCAGAGGTCTTTACCCAAGGTTTGTGGTTGGTTTTTGAAGTTGTTTGGATTGGTTTTTGATTCTTATCACTCCCTATTTTCTTGATTGGATCTTGAAACCTTGTTCAGAAATGTGAAATTGCCTTTTCTAGCGGCTTATTTTCTCGGGACAATTTTGAGTGATTCCTCTTTCTCCTTGTCTTTTCTTGGATTCTTCTCTACATTTTCTTGTGTTCCTTGAATAATTTATTGGTTGCATAATACTTGATTGTGTTCTTTTCAGAACAAGTTTCTACTTGTTTTGATTCATACCTCATTGCCTAGAGTGCATGTTTTGTTTGTAGCCTTTTTGCTTCATGTCTTTTGCATCTGCGTAGGACTCTTTCTCCTGATTCAAAGTAGTAGAGAATCAAAGGATTTGTATTCAATTTATTTATACATTAGAATTAAACAAAGAATATAGATGCATTCTTTCTTTTATGTAGTGAAACTAGTTTTCATTTGAAGTAGCGAAATTGCATGGTTTTTGGTATTTTTTAGTCTTAAAATCTTTAAATTGGGGGGGGGGGAAGAATCGTGTATTGGTGTACAGTCTCTTTGACTCATTTCTTGAAGATCTTGACATTAATGAGTTTAATAAAAAAATTGGGACATTATGCATTTGGGAATGATAAAAGGTTTCTCCTTCTCGTAATATAGCTTTCATCGAAGTGAGATATTTGCATTCTCGTTTCTTTGCATTGTTTAGAGTCAGTCAAAACATCATTTAGTCCACTCCATTTTCCTCTTGAGTAAACAACATCCTTATAATCAAGTGCTAAACTAAAATTTATCAAACATTTTTACATTTTTAGTTAGAAAACCTACATTAGGTTAAGGTGTAGGGATTTGGAATATGTTGAAAAGATAAATTTCCAAAGTTGTCAAACAAACTTAGCATCTTACGATAGGGAGAGAAAATACAATTTTTGTATAAGATTTATGGGATCCCCCTCTCACACAGGGGTTACGCACGAGGTCACATTCGAGAGAGTTATAGATATTATCCATCCGTAATTTAACCATTCATAGTAGTCAGATCATATATTGGGGGTTCTTCTTGAGGCTCAACTTCCTTCATTTGGTCTTGGTGCTTCATGAACTCTGAATCCGTTTAGGGTCCTATGGAGCTCTACTGGTCCACTTGTCCTCGGTTCTCTTGAAGGATTTCGTACTTGTTATCCTGCCCATACGTTCGGACTGGACTGTCGACTGTACCCACCCAGGGGATAACTGCGAGTTGGTGAACTTAGTAGCCATAATCGTCATGGTATTACACAAGGTGACGGTGAAGGGAAGTCTCACTGTACCTGGAACAAACGTTGGTCCAACTCACTCAGGCTCATTGGAGGGTAAATCCACAATTACTGCATGAAAGCTTGCACCAAGGTGTAAGTTTGTTAAGCAGGTCGTCAATGTACTTGATCCACCCACTCTATCCCTTCCCCTTCCTATATTGATCTCACGACGTTGGATTTCATCACCAACTAGTGGTTTCATTGTGGGAAGTTTATTTTTATTGTTTGCTTCTTAGATTCATAGCTTGTGTTGTTTGTTTTACTTATTGGAACCTAAGTTGAGTCAGTTCTATTGGAATCAACTCCTGGGAGTACCAATGGAGGAACCCCTTGTCCCGTGGAACCTTTCACCTTTCCTTCTTTTGGAAACATCAGTCCTCCGTACATTTCCACACCGAGTCTTCCGGGACTCACCATAGGATTACCGGTTTGGTTGTTCCCCACTCCAGTAATATCTAATATTCCCAGTGCATTAGCTGCACCTAATACTTCATATGTAAGTACACCACCCACACATCAACCTCATGTCAACATTTCACCTTATTCACCCATTAAGTCTCCTTCCCTTTCTCCTTCTTCGCCTAGTGAAAGATCTAAAGCAAGTAGCCAAGTTGATAAGAATAATAAGAAACAAAAAGAGAAGAAGAAGAAAAACCTTAAAAGGACCAAGCCTCCAACTATATCAGATGTTGGATCCAAACAACCAGCTACTATTAATAGTACTGGGAGTGTTGATGAGTTCAACAAGATTAAAACGAATAATCTAAAACCAAAATTCCCTTGCAATCTTTGTAAGGGTGACCACTTTCTGAGGCATTTCCCTGGTCTTCCCAAGGTTTTAGAAATGTGGTCTTCCATGTCATCATCCCCTACTAGACATGATGGTGACACCCCATCAACTAGTGACGTTAAGGTTGGTAAGAAGAAGACAACTGTCAAATTTCCTTGTATGTTATGCGAAGGCGATCATTATTCTCACCTTTGTCCTCATATGGATGAGGCTTATTCTCTTTTGGAAAAGATTCAACTTCCAACTGGTTATCGTAATATTTCCCCCAACCCATCGTTAGTTGATGGAATGGTCAATCTGGTTCCATCCTCGGTCAATCCGGTTGATCAGGTGGTCAATCTAGTTTCATCCTCGATTGAACCACTAACCAAAGTAGTTGATCCATTTATGTCATCGATCAACCCCACTTTTCATCTGAAAAGTGAAACCCAAGTGACTGATCCAGTCCCATCATTGGTCAGTCCCACCCTTCATTTGAAGAGTTCAAAAGTGGTCAATCCCACTCCTCCTCTGATGAGTGTCGAAGTGGTTGCTCCGGTCCCTTCATCGGTCAATCTGGATGATCATGTCGTCAATATGGTCATGTCCTTAGTTGAACCAGTTGACAAAGTGGTTGATCTGATCCTATCTTCGGTCAATCCCGCTCTCCCATTAGATAGTGCAATCCAAGCAGTCGATCCATTTCCAGCTCTCGACCTCATTCTTCGCTTGGAGAATGAAACCCAAGTGTTTGATTTGATTTCATTATCAATCGATCCTACTCTCCTCCCACTAGAGAGTAAACTTGACTCTACCCAAATTTTTCTTGTTGATACATAATCTATCGTGTTGGGGGGAATTTCTCCATCTCCCGTGAAACACCCTCCAAGTAATGAGGCCATCCTTTTTTATTGGGGTGTGCTAACTGGACCTTGTCTTCCCTCTCACATTCCTTTCAAGATTATAGTACAGGGTTTTGGTCGATACTTTCCTCATGCACTGATAGATGAAGGTTCGTTCATTAGTATTTTGTCCTGTATTGATTGGCAAGCTTTGGGTTATCCTCAGCTTGTGCTGGTTACCCAGACTCTATTTTCTTTTAACAGAAGAACTAGTCACCCTTTAGAGATCCTTCCTCAGTTTCCCATAACTTTGGGAGGGAAAACTGTCTTTATTGATGTTATGGTAGTCCAGGACCCTTTAGATTTCGATTTACTCCTTGGGAGATATTATGTCTATACCATGAAATCTATTGTGTACACTTTTTTTTGTCTGATAGATTTCCCTTATGATGGAATAATTGTGGCTATTGATCAACTTTCATGCATTGGTCATGACTTGATTACCAACCCAATGACCTCCCTAAACGGGTCTTATATGCATTCGGTATCACCCCTACCATAGGTAAATTATGTGGCATTGTCTTCCATGACTTCAACTTCCGATGACTTAGATCTGGTAGTTGACATGGTGATCTATTTGGTAGGGATATTGGAGCATGATCTCCTTACCCCTGACACGACCCTCGACATGTGTTCCTTCCAGAGAATTGTTCTTCCATCTAGTGAATATCTCTTGGAAGCCATGACAGATTTTTGTCCCTTGACATGGTGTCCTTCCAGAGCACTATCCTCTTGGAAGCCATGATCAAGAAGAGTCTATGAGCATAGTTTTTCTTCTCTGTGGAAAGCTCGTTAAAAAATGAAACATAGTTCATGAGCATAGTTTTACTCTCTATAGAAAGCTTGTTAAAAAATGAAACAGAAATCTGGGGATTGAACTCAGATCCTTGAGCATAGTTCTTTTCCCGTGTCAAGCTCGTTAAAAAATGAAACAATCACCTATTTTGTTAAGTCGAGTCTTTCTCTAGATCTCGTAGATGTTGAGTCGAGTCTTTCGTTAGGTCTCATTTTTTAACCTTCATTTCATCCAACCTTATCCTTTTTCTCCATATAGTATAGAAATTGGTGACACCTCAAAGTCGGTGAATGAAGTGAAGCTTGAGGGGCATGTCTCCAGCCTTTGATTATCATTCGGTAGTTATGCCACTAGATTTTCAAGTTGGGGGCATAGAACCAACCATCCATGGGTATCCCTACCTTTGGAATTTACGTTGGGAATTTACAAGCATAGCTTAATTTTGTTTCAAGCTTGTTTCAAAATGAAACTAATAACGAGCATGGTCTTATTTCTTTCTCATGCTCGAAAATACATGAGAATGTAATCGAGTAGAATTTTATCACTTTTTTAGACTCGGAAAGGTTATACGAAAAAGGAACCCCCTGGAGTTTCCTTTAAGCTCTTTTCAGACTCTCTAAACATGAAAATCTTGCAGAGTGATCTTGCTTCCTTTCCCACTCATTAAAATGTTTGAAAGGGTGTCATTCGAGTAATAATTTATCTCTTTTTCGGCCTCGCGAAACTAAAATTGCGAAAAAGGACAACCCTGGAGTTGTCTCTAAGTACTTTTCAGACTCTCTAAACATGAAAAACCACCGAGTTTTCCTTCTCTAGACTCGCTAAACTGTACAATGAAGGGCCCATTTGGGACCGAACCCTTACTTCTTCTAGTTCGTTAAACAAAGGAAGAGGGACTTACCTAAGGTGAGTTATATCGAGAATATGTTATCCTCCTCGAGCTTGTTAAATTAAAAATAGGTACTCATCTATCAAGATGGGAGAAAATTTTGAAAGAAGCAAGCCAAGTAGTTTTTGAAAACATCACAGGTTACTCTTATGGTTTCCCTTGAACACGACACTTTTTCATTGCATATATTTTAATTTGCTGAACCTCTGCACTGAACCAATCCTCTGAGTTTCTTTACTCCTTTGGGTCACCCGTCGAAAGTCACAGTATCCATTGCATTATCAGGTTTTGGTCCATTTCATTTTTATGTTGTTGTGCCTCAGTGTTCAAGGGAAGTATCTGCCTCGAGAGTCAACCATAACAATTTTCCTGTTTCAATACCTGTATCAGTCTGTTCTCATCTGATTCACCACCTTATATCTCTATGTCAGTTCTATTTCGTTGATGGTGGATAAATCAAGGCCCTCCTTTGACGAGTCTATTCCTCTTGACTTCAACACATTATCCAAGAATTAGATTTAGAAACCAGTTAGTACCTTGGTATATGCATGCCTCAATGGCAGGCCATCACACTTCCGACAATAGGTTTACATCATTGACCTATGATCAGATGATTCCACGGATCTTTGACTTCAGCTCATCTATTCACATTCACTGGAATGTACTAGGGTACCTTGGGAATCATTGAAATAAATGGTGATTTCCCTCACACTTGTTAACAGTTTACCTCATCGACCAGTAATCAAGTGGTTTCTGCCATGTTCGACATGAAGACATCTATTCACATGCTTAGACTCGTACTGCATCGGTATCGGTAAGAATACCCTGGGTTGAATGATCACTTTGATATGTACTTTTCGCAGGTTGCGACAAAGTTTCTCTTGAATATTGGCACATATTCTGTCACATAGATCCACTTAGTATTGGTCCATGGCTATGTCTTGTCATCTTGTAGATCCACTGTGTATTTTTCATGGCTATGATCAGTTCATGTCATGGAAGTATAGATCCACATTGTATCTTCGGTGCCTATACCTTTTTGATAATACAATTATGGATCCGCAGTATATCTTATGGCGACCATACCTTGCAAGTCTTTATCACCCAAGCATAGGTATGCATGCCTTGGGTTTGAAACATATCATAATATTTGTTTGATGGTTGTGTGCAACTTCTACCAGGTTCTCTAAGTCCATACCCTTGCTCGAAAAATTCTACAAAGCACTTTAGTCATGAGTTTTCGCCTTCTAACTTCGCACTTTGGGGGGCAATTTGTTACACATCAAAATTACTCACTTCAATGATGACCTACTGTCGTCATTACAAGTGCCTCACTTTGGCTACAAATGTCACAAGTGTCACAAACATCATACATTCATCTTTCCTATGTCGTGTCTCGAACGACATCACAAAGAACACTTGAAAACACCCCCAGAGGCTGGTTAAAGAAGGAGAAATCATCTGATGAAGAGTACAAAACTTTTTTCTTTGAGAAAACCACTTAAAAATGAATTTTGAAGGGCATTGCTCCCCTACCCACTGAAAGGGAGTGATAGCGCTCCCTGACCTTCTTTGGGGGAGTGTTGTAGCACTCTGTACACCCTTCTGGTAGAGCGCTAGGATTTTTTGAATAAATCTTGGGCAACACTCCCCTATAAACTAGAAGGGAGTGCTAGCGCTCCTTTCCCTTCTTTGGGGGAGCGTTGTAGTGCTCTGTGCACCATTCTGGGGGAGCGTTATGTTGTTGAGAAAATCAGGGGAGGATCCCCCTTATCTCTGAAATCAGTTGGATTCAAATATGAGGTCAAGGCTGGATCTTAGGGAGGATCCACAACTGATGGAGAAAGATCCTCAACCTATCCCAAGAATCTCTAAGGTGGTTGGGCCTCTTCAATCTTATATAAGGAGGCCTTCTTATGGTGAAAGGCATGGATGGAGAAGTTTAGAGATACCAAACTTATGATCTCATAAGGAAGGAATCAAATTGGAGGTATCAAACTCATGGTCTTGGGAGCTTTGTGCAAGGGCAGGATGAGGAGGACTTGGAGAGGTTGTTGTGACTTCATCAATGGTTTGTAAGTATCTTTTTTGAGTTCTCATAAATATATATGTTCTTGGCCTATTTCCTTCAAGATTGTGTATGCCTACATGAACATGTCTTTAATGGATAGATCTAGTTTCAAACTAATCGTAGTAGAATTGGAAGCATGCTTTGTCTTTGATTGGATTACAGGACCTATTAAAGAGCTTGTGGATCAGAGCTCAACTTGGAACTGGGCGAGGATAAACATCATAGAAAGGTACATATTCCTCTTCTCTTTAGATTAGTTTAGCTAGGTTTAAAGGGATGTCAGTGACCAAGCTTAGCACCTTTTTGTCTTGGTTATAGGGGTCTAGATCCAAGAGGAAGTTCACATATCCACAGGGGGATTTTCCTGTAACACTTATTATCTGAAATTCTATCTTTTTCAAGTCGTTGAGTACTTATTATGAGGTTTTTCTATGCTACCTTGATATTTGGTTCTTAACAAAAGTTATGGTGGTGTTATCTTACTACTCAACAATATCAACGGGCTTGTCTATGAAAGGTTAGATATTCAATATAGGCATAGGAAGGAAGACTAATACGAATTCAAAGTGCCCTGAGTGGCTCTAACATTTGTAACATGGCTTGGAAAAATAGATCTCTAATCCAACAAAAAACAATTGGGGAAAAAAGGAATGGGTACGAGGATTTCTTTTAGGAAGATTCCTGGCAAAAGATGTCAAAATGGTCGGACAAAGAACAAGTCACAAGTATAAATGAAGTAATTCTAAGCTAAGGGAAAACTAGAGTTTCACATTATTGGGCCCAGGAAGAGACCCACAATTGTTGGCGCATCTGAATTCCCAAGGAATGAGGGGAAGGTGCCCAGGACCAAGATACGACAACTCGATTTTGGGAGGAATTAATGAGCAGAAGAATTTGAATTAGAAATGAGGTTGAAAGACTCCATTGGGGATGGTTTATGAAGGGAAATTCATTGTGAAAGAGGCTTATATGATTGCAACAGGATAACAAAATATCCCCAAACCAAAAATATGGAAGTGGATATGGCAGCATAACTTATGGCCAAAAGTTTCAATATTATTGTGGTTGTTGAATCTTAAAAAAATATTACTTGGTATAAAAGTCACAAACGAGGCTTCACAGGACCATCAATATGCTTTCTTTACCTCTCTCAGGAAGAATCCATCGAGAATATTTTTAACTCCTTCCCCTTTGTAAACAATCTATAGGACGAGAGTGAAATCTTATTATGAAGAGGGGGGCGCATCCGTCATTATATTTTTTCCTCTATCAAATAATGACCTAATGCTATCACTCCAAACCCCATAGTCAATATCCTCTGGCAACTACTCCCATGATTCATGTTATTCGAATCCTATAAAGAGTGTAACAAAAGAATATTTAGAAATGAGATGCATTCGCTGGAAGATGTATGGAATAAAAAATTCAAATCTATGTAGGAAATAGTAGTTATCCAACCATGGAAGGATGAAGATTGGAGGTTGAACTAGTATGAGAGAATTATTCTCAAATCTCTATCATTGAAGAGTACCACGACTCCAATTTTCTAGATTCCAAAGACTCCAAAGGTACCTTCTCTCTCAAGTTAGTCACCACCTCCTTGTGGGTTTCTAAAACTTAACTTTGATGACAGTTCAAAAGGAAACCCAAGAAAGGATATATTTTATGGATAACGAAGTCCATTGGGAAAAGTACCTACCTTTAATGGAATGTTCTTAGAATAATAGTTACCATATCTCAATCGAAATTCCTCCTTATAAATAGATGTATTGAAGGCCATGTAGGATACCATTGAGTTGGGACAAGATAGAGGACCGAGTGAAAATAATATTTGAATTGATTCAAGAGGGGGAGGAACAAGCGATTAGGATTAGACTACAGTTAAAGGAAGAACAATATATATATATAAGTTATGTTGATGATCATAGTATTGAACAAATTTATAAAGTAGAAGATATGTTTTTTTTTCATATTAGGCCTAATAAGAAAACCATTCGGTTTGGAAAGGGGGAAAATTTTTCACCCCAATTTATGGGGTTTTTTACAATTTGGGAAAGAACTATATAGTTTCAAATTTTCTTGTACTTCCATCCCACTCGCATAAAATTTGTGAATTTTTTCATGTATCTATATTATAACATTATGTTGCTAACAAATATCACAAATTTAAATTGAAGAAATTGAATATCTTGAACATGGGTACCATTTTGGTCGAACCATTATGCATATTAGACCATAGCATCTGACAACTCAGAAACTTCTTAGGTGGACTAGGTTAAGGTCCAATTGGACAAGTTTATCCTAGGATATGCTACATGGGAGGAAATAGAGACCATGTGTCAAGATCACCCCACACTTTGTTATACCATAACTTTGGGACAAAGTTTTCTGAATGATGGGTGTATGTAACACCCTAGTTTGATTTATGTAGGTAAGGTACAATATGATATATTTGTATTTACTTGTTTATTAAATGTGGATGACTATTATAATGCTGACACTTTAGTATAGAGACATGTAGACCTACATATATTTGAATATTGAGAATAGTTATTGTTTATGTGATTAATGATCAATGTTGTGTGATTTACTTCTAGCATACAAATTTTAAATGAAAAATTGTGGTACATGGATGCAGTTTGAATTATATGTTTTAATGAATGAATACATACCATGCACATGATGAATAAATAGTTGGTTTAGATTGTTTATCAATGACTAACATGGCAATCATATATCGATAATTTTATGGTTATGCATGATCTTGTGTTTTAAAATAATTTATAGGTTGAATGGGATATATGATAGCCATATAAGTGTGAAACTAAAGAGATAGATATCGTTGAAATCAAATACAAAATGGTATGCTAGGAATCATTATTCTATTATTTATTCAATGGTTCAATGAATTGCTATGATATTTGGACAAGTGCGGGTTTTAAAGGTATCCTGGTTTCCTAAATTGAATATTCGATGATGGATATTTAAGAACAAAACAAACAATATAATATGCTCAATGATAGAGTGTTGATACTAGTTCTATAAATAGGGATGGATGTATTTCCAATTGTTTATCCTCCCAAACTTAGATTCGTGGGAGAGTTTTGTTAAGAAACGTTCCCATAGACATGTCATGGAAACTACCAGTAGCTTGTTGGGGAAGCTTGGTCAAGGCATTTGAAACTTCCTCTTATGGGTTCTATATGAAGTTAGTTTATTAGAGTTGATACTCTATCATAGTCTATCAAAGGAATGACTAAAATGTGGAATATGGAAGTAGGTTAGGAAAGAAGGGTATTTTGGTGTAGTTTCTAGTGTTGTTGGAAATTAGAAATGTAAAATCAATGACTTTCTTAGTCCCTTTTGTGTATTAAATGATTTTTTCATACAATTATGATGATCTTGGTGTAATGTTTGATTAATATTAAGTTGTTTCGATGAATGAATCATTGTTATTCTGTTTGTATAGATTTTTGATTGATGCATTATGATATTTTTTTGAGAATACATGAATTTCACATTAGAAGTGATGGTTGTTATCATTAATAAATATACAAACTATGTATGAACCAACTACATATACATACCTTTTGTGTGTACACTAGTGTTATTACAATGTATACTAGTTGATACAATATTATTATTTATAGTGGATGTGTGTGATGTTTGTAGTATAATTAACATTAAAATATTTTAATATTTCTGATTAAATTATCTCATTTATTTCAAGATTTGTTATAATATTATGGTAATGAGAAAATGATTTGGATTGTATTGAGAATGACATGAAGTTGGAGATATATTAACAAGGAAACACACAAAGATATTGCAAACAACACAATAGTATGGTTAAACTCATATTCTATTAATGATTGTCGGGAATACAAAAACTTGTAGAATGCAAAGCACATCAGCTAGATTGAATGGTGGTAGCTTATCTTTGAAGATAGAGATGTGTCGGCTACGCTCATTTGTAAGAATATAATTACAAATAGGATGAAAATAACTTTTAGCATAAAGCATCAATGAGAAAACCATAAACATCCAATACCCTAACCCCAAAATATGAAATTCCAAAAGGTTTGTGGGCCTTGATGTAGTTATTTGATACGTCAACTTCTCGAGGGTGCAAATTTTTCATAAGATCTCCAATTGGGGTACTCGATACTCATAAGAATAGCTTATCCAAGGAGTACACATTCCATTTGGACTATAATATAACTTTAACTATTTGCTAGGCATTGTTGTGCCAAAAAAGTTGTTGCCCCGAAAATTTGGGACCCGAAAAACCGTAGAAAAATTGCCAAGATGTGGAACCATTATGAATTAGTCGAATAGTTGGGTGGCCACTAGTTTCCACCTATATCAATCCTCCTCCATTAGGAATAAATGGTACCCATTGCATCAAGTTCCTTGATCAAATGGGGAAACTTTTGTTGAATCTGACTTTTGGTGAGACTCTTTCCCTAGTGAAGAAGCTTCCCTACTTTGATGACCCGATAAAGTTGGATGTTCTTCTAGTGGGTGTCCTTCGTATTGGTGTCCATGATACAGTCAATTGTTTCTTATTCAATGTAGTTGACATTGATTTCTATAGGGACCAAGTGCCCGGTTGTGTCTGAAGTGTCTAGGAGAGGTGGAGAATATGGTCAAAGCAGTTCCACATTAAATATAGGGTGCAAGCCAAGGAAAGAGGGAATACTTAATTCAAAATTATTCTCACCCACAACCTTGGTGATGATGTAAGGCCCATATTATAGTGGGAAAATATTTCGATGGGTTCATGTGAGGTGCTCTTTCTGAAGTTGCAACCATATCTTATCTCCCACCTAAAACTTGTGTGGCACCTAATGTTGATTGTGACATTGCTTGTACTTAACAATGACTTTTTGAAAAATATCATGAACTTGTTGTTGGATGTGATGAATTAGTTCAAAAAATTTGGCGTCTCAATCAACCTCGGTCCAAGCATGGGAGGGCTCTTGATGTGCAACTGTAATGGGAAGAGCTATGTCAATGTTCGCCAATGGTTGTAACCACAAGCACACTTGAAAAAGGTTGTTGCCAATAGAGTTGTGGACGGATATTTTGTAGTTATGTTGGACATAAGGAGGGATCTCATCCCATGTGCATGGATATTTGGAATTGTACATCCTCAAGATATGGATAATCATCATGTTTACTACTTATGTTTATCTATCAATCTGTAGGTGGAAGTCGATTTGTTTATCTTGGTATTCATCATCGACCATAGGCTAGACCAAAAATTACTCAGGAACTTATTGTGTCAATCATAAATAATGTTCTATGGGAGCCGAAAATGAACCCAAATACATTCAAACAATATATTAGTGGTGGCCTTTGTTGTGATTCTCTTCTTACGAGGTGCTAAAACTGCTATCTTAGAGAATCGATTAATGTCCACGATGATACATTCATTCCCATTCTTGGTTCAAGTCAGACTGGACATGTAATCCATGGAGATGGACTCCCTAGGCATGTATGGAGTAAGAAGAGTGGTGTATAGCTCTTGCTTCTTGAAGGTGGGTTTTGCAATAACACATGCAATGCATGATCTGATGTACCTACAAACATCTTGTTGAAGCTTCATCCAATAAAAATGATTTTTTAGTAATTCCACTATTTTATCCACACCAAAGTGTCCAACCACCCGACTATAATGAGCTTCCCAAATCACATTTCCATGCTCTCTTGAAGGAACATAGAGATGGATCAGATGGCATATTAGTCGATCTTGGAGATAAAATTATGGAACTAGTTTGTCTACGGTGAATGTTTGATGAGTAGAAACAAATTCAATGTCACTATTGTATAATTTTGGCCACTCGGATGTCTCATTCCCATAAGAGTTAAGCATGGTGGTTAGCACCACAACGAAGGGATGATTGGGGAAGTTTGCAACATGGTTTGTTTTTCCTGTCTTGTACTTGATGTTCAAGTGGACTTGTTGCAGTTATGTGGAATACTTCTGATGGTAGTCATTCTATAACTTTCCCTATGTCTGCATGTATTACATATTCCTATGATCAGTGTGGATGATCATTTCCTTCCCTAGAATGTAATTCTTCCACTATCAATATGCCTCAACAATGGAGTACATCTATTTGTCATAGCTGGGGTATCTACAAATATCATCAAATAGTGTTTCACTTTGATAGGCCGCTAGATGCTCATGATGAGTGAGGACTACATTGATAGCATAATTTCAATCATATGTCTCAATATCAAATGGTTTTTGTAGGTTTGTCAGAATAAGTATTGGTGCTAAGAAGAGGAAAAATTTCAAATCCTTGAATGTTTTCTATTGGAGCATCGCGCAAACAAAATTTTCCTTCGCTCCACCCTTGGTCACTTGCATGAGGGCCCAAGTGATATGAGAGAATTTGAACACAAACCCATGGTAGAATTTGATGAGGCCCAAGAAGTTGAAGTTTGATCAATTTCTTTGGGGAGGGCCAATTGCAGATGACTTGGATCTTAGTTGGATCCACATGCACACCCTACTCATCCACAAAGCATCCCAAATATTGGATTCTCTAAATGGGGAAGGAACACTTATCCAAATTGGCATATAAATTGTACCATCGCAAGGTGCCCAAGACCTGCTAAATGCGCTTCAAAATTTTCTCCCAGGTTTTTATAAATATGAGGATGTCATCCAGATATATGAACAGAAAGGAGTTCATGAATGGCTGCCATATATCATCCATCATATGCATGAACGTGTTCAGGGCATTAGTCAAGCTGAAATTCATGACCAACCACTCGAAGAGACTTTATTTATACTTGAAGCATGTCTTCCATACATACATTTTATCAATAAACACATGGTGGTAGTATGAATTTCGATTAGGGTGAGTGCAACATAATGATGGTCTCTCATGACAGGTTAGTGGCAATGCAAAACTGAAAAAAAAAAAACAATCTTCTAACTTGAAAGGATTATTCAAGTTACGTTTACAATGAATTTGAATATGGTGTAAGAAGATGAAACATAGTAAATTGAATTATATTTCCTAATATATAACTTTTATTCATAGAAATTGTGAATAACTTGGTCAAATTTGTTTTTTTATAAAAGTGGTATCTTATTTTTCCAACAAAATATAAGGTATATGTTTTCGTTCATGCAGGTGTTGAGTGTCTTAACGATGGAATTTCATTCCAAAAACTTGTATACTTGTAGAAAACTTGTTTTTCTTTTGTTGTGTATTTTTTATAAATTTTTAATATTGATTTTATATTTTTTTTTAAATTATCAAAGTCAACATATTTTTGAAATCATAATGTCTTTTGTTCGTGGAGGCTAAAAAAGTATTAAAATGATCAAAACAATTTTTTATTTATTTTTATATCATAGGCATCGATCTCATCTTGTGTTGCATATAACTCATTTGACAAATGGTTAAACTGAGAAAAGGTTATATAAGAAATAAGTGAGGTATGTATTCTAGGATTTTGATACATGTGAAGACAAAAATAGATTAAAAATAGTAAACAATTGTTAGATAATCTAAAATACAAATATCATAGTTTATAAAGTTAGAATAAAATGATTATTAATTTAGAATATTAATTAATAATCTAGAATATTTGATTAATAAATGTAGACTTTTAGAAATACATTATTGTTGTAAAAGATATGACTCTAGAGAGGTGTCATATCTTAGGCTCTAAATTAGGAGTATTGTTATAAGATTGTTAAGATAGCATTTATTGTAAATGGACATTTGTTTATTTAATAAGTGATCCATATCTAGAGTTTGTTAGGACATTTAGCTTATATATAGCTCATTGCAAGAGTATTGTGTTGTTCAGGTGTAAATTCTTGCAAAGTATCTTATGTAATTTATTTTCCTATTTAATAAAAGTGTGTGTCTGAGGACACTTCTGCCATTAACAATAATAATTTAAAAAAAATTATTTATTTGAAATTTGCATAGCTGACTCGATCTATGTCTATAATTTTGTCAACAAATGTATTGTTTATCCCATAGAAAAATAACGTCAAAGACATAAATATAGAGGGGTATTCACAAAAATGGAGGTTTTTATGAATTTCTAGAACAAACTATTAGGTTTGTCATCCTGAACCTAATTCTAAGCCAACCAAGTCAGCATACACCTTGTCTATCCCACCCAAAAAAATTGAATTCAAACAAGCATGCATGCGCTTGATCCGGATTATTTTCGGCATGAAATGAGAGTGGAGATATAATAAAGAAATGCACAGAGATATTGCGGATATTCAATAATATAACATAAATGTATCA
>SNQJ01S0000794.1:308608-340456 GCA_010110895.2 Picea sitchensis | reverse complement strand
AAAGAATATGCAGAGCATGAAGAATCGAAATATACACGCAGAAATGGAAGGGCTTAATACAGCCGTCTAACTATTCACAGAATGTATATGATTTACAATGGTTTTACAGTCATGCGTAAAAGCATGCAAACTCAACTAAAGCGAAAACTTGGTAAAAACTAAAAAGCCGAAAAACACTGTTAACTAAACTTGCATGTATAGTGAGTAATTACTATTTCTAACAGTACACTGTAATGTAATATATGCATTGATATGCACATCCAAATTTAACTTTTTATATATTGGTATATCAGTGTTTATGATTAGAGAGCGATAAGTGTCTAGTTATGTAGTATTTATCATTATAAACTAGAAACTTTCCCGCGGAAAAAAAGAGTCTAGTTATATAGTATTTATGATTATATAGGGAATACAATGGAATGAGATTGAATATATATTTAAATGTAGTTAAAAGTTTTATGTTTTTTTAATTTGGTCAAATTATTGATGAAATTTCAATTTTAAATTATTCAAATTGTAAACTCATTCATTAAATATTTGAATTTTTCATTCTTCCTTTTGAATTTCTAACTAAATTTCAGAAAAAATAAATACACGTTTTTTATTCAAATATTAATGTCAGTATTGATGTTACATGACATTAATGTGACAGATAAGCTACGCTAAACCTTGTACATTTACCAGCTATTAAAAAAATGTCACTTCAATATTTCATAAATAATTTTTGCGATGGTTGGCTGTCACTTCAATATTTCATAATAATTTTGTTCACTCCGATTCCGCGATCGCTTTACTTACAGGGCTTACGGATGCTGGTAACAACATCCATGATCCGGCCATCACTCGATTGTAGGACTAAATAAATGATACGGTCGTTCCTCTGGTCAGGAGGACTAAATAAATGGTACGGTCGTGAAATTAAAAAATCGCTTGTAAGAACATGACGTCCTCCACATTTTCATCTTCGCTAGTTGGGACTCGGGGTCCTTGGAGAATGGAGTGTGCTAACTATGGCGGAATCTTTTCTCCCCATTTATTTTTATTTTTTTGGCATGTTTTTGTGTTCTGAATTTTTAAATTTTTGGTCAATTCAGAATTTTGAACAATTTTTTTGAGTATTTGGGTTGGATTAAAATGGAGCAAAACCTTCTAAAAACTGTTTTGAAATGCATGGACCTTGAAAAGCTAGAGAAGAATATATGTCGTTGACCTTAATTGCTTGTATCGTTGCATGTGAATACTATCTTCACGGGCCTACGAGCCTATGGTTGGGCAGTGGAATCACCCGACGCTCCCAGTCACCGTGTGACACCGCAATCGTTCATTTGACAACAAAGCTACACGAAACTACTTAATCCAGACTACGACTTATTTCATTACATCTTTGTTTATTACTTATGTTATGTCTGTGTTATCTTATACTTAGCTATGAAAGTAAACGAAACCACTCAAGCAAAGAAACAAGGCGAAATGTACAAGTGGGCATCCAAACCGGCTTAAAACCCATTTCTTTATAATATTCCAAAGAACTGAGCCACAACTCTTGTTAAAACAAAAGAACAAACATAGAGAGCATGGCTCAACATTACTTGGCCTCTTTGTAGTTATTCTCCCTGACTCGTCATCGTCACACACCTGCCATCATGTCGAATGCATCTACTCATCTACCCATCTTTTGTTCGCAATCTTCACTACAACTCTACGACTGTCCCTACCTCCTGCCAAGTCTGTGTGTGCTTCATGTGCTTGCGCTTGACTCTCAGTTAGACTCCATCGTAGAGCTCCCATATGTCACCACCAATACTTTCGTAGACCTTCCACTGCATGAGCACCCTTTTCTACCTTGATCATCTTCGGTGGTCTTGCGAAACCTGCAAAGTGCCCATCACAAGTTTTCTTCCGTAGCCTCAGATTCGGTGTGACCTACGACACACCTTCATCTTCACAAACTTTTACCCTTCCTTAGCTCCCTTTGTTTAGATGAGCTCGCCCAACCTGCCTCTATACAACCTTCCCCAATGGAACACAAGTTACCCTCCAGGGTCTATGTAACACCCTGTTTCCCCCAATTTGTAATTAATCATAAAATAGGAATTACCATGCTAATGCATGAGGACAATGTAAATGTATTATTGTTTGAGTTGCCAATAACTGACTGTGGGGGTGAAGCCTTGAAAGTACTCGCTAGGATATCACTAGAGGAAGAATGTGAAAACTATACAAGGGGGTTCATATATCAAATAACCCCAAATCTCCCTTGATAAGGATGACAAACCTCCTTCGAATCCCAAGGAGAGAAATCAGTTAATGAAGAAAGGACCGGTGGTTGAATTATCAACCACCCCCATGAATGGAAACATGGGTTGTCAGCCCAAAGTACCGCAGGGACCTGTAGACTTGAGCTTCCTTCTTACAGAAGGAATAGGATAGTTTGAAAAAACCTTGCAGGGTAAGAGGGATACACACGGGAGAGGAGGCACCAGACAAAAGAGCGTAAGCTTGCAAGGGAGATGCGCAGAGCTCTCTAGCAAGTCAGGAATTGAAGGCCACGAGATTGATGCTGAGGAGCATCTGAGAAACCTCGTCGAGGCCATAATCGAGAGAGAAATCTCTGAGTTGCATAGAACAGGACCCAAACAGAAGCGAAAATGGAGGAAGAACCCTCGAGAAGTGTGAGAATTCCTTGGTGATATCATGGCTTGGCACGGGGGTGGCCAGAGTGCTAAGAATGAATGCCTCTATGCCTATGGTCGGGTGGAAGGATGAACACCCACAATCAGTTGGTTGGCGGAAACCTGTAATAGATAAGCGATTTCCTACCCTGTGTAATTTAGTTGTAACTCTGTATGAATTGGTTATACTGTGTATGTTTCAGGAATTGTGCATATTTCTTAATGGATATATATTGTATCTCCCCTATTTCTTCTTGATCGTATAACTAGGCCAGTAAGAAGTTATATGGTTAGGAGATGATTTTATATTCGTAAATGTTTGTGTCTTGTGGAGGCATAAGCTAGAGTCACGAACTGTGTGTTCGTCGACTCCGAACACAGTTTCATGTACGCATGCCAAACCTCCTAATTGTTTAGAGTCCCTTGGAGGACGAAGTTTGCTAAGCTCAGGAGAGGTAGTGCAGATTGGCACAGGCTCTCTGCAAGGCAAACCGAACCCATAACTCCTTAAGTCCTAGAGAAGCTCAGGATGGATTGCACCGTTGTGTGCAAGAACCCTACAAGGAGTGCAGAGAGAGGAAACCCTTTGGAGGTTTCAGAGCGTATGAAAGCTTATGAGTGACAAATAGACCGTGATTGAAATCGGATCTGAACCGTTGGTTCAACTCGGGGAAATAGAGGTGAGGATTTCCCCAAAGTCCTGGAGGGCGAATTCTCAATTCGCAGGGGAAAATCTAGACCGTTGGAGCCTATGTCTAGCCAACCAAAGAAGAGTGTGCAGGAGAATAGATTTGAACCGTCAGATCGAGCGCAGGGGACCAATAGCCGTCGGATCCAAAAAAGGTACACGAGGTTTAACCTGGTGCATGTAGGGGAGAGAGGATTCGTTAAAGTCTTGAAAGTCCTGAAGTATTCAGAACCATCCATCGGCACAGGAGACATGGCAGTTGGGTAGCATTTCGCTGACTCACAACTTGAAGTGGTCAAAGGGTCAGACCGCACGAACTCACGATTCACGAAATCGTGACGTGATCGTGGTCATTGATCCATGAGTGATCTGGACCATTGATTTAGTGTGAATAAATTTCGGCATTTCGGCACCTAGGAAACCAGAGGGAAATACCCCTTGTCTTCGCAAGTCGTGAAATCCTGACATACAAAACCTCGATGCGCTCGGTGAATGAGTTGGTTTAGTGTGAATAAGTTTCGACGTTTCAACACCCGGGAAACTAGAGGGCAAGACCCCTCATCTTCGCAAGTCGTGAAATCCTGGTATACGAAACCTCGATGCGCTTGGTGGATGAGCTGGTTTAGCGTGAATATGTTTTGGCGTTTCGGCACTCGGGAAACCAAGGGAAAGACCCCTTGTCTTCGCAAGTCATGAAATCCCAGTATACAAAACCCGATGCGCTCTATGGATGAGCTAGTTTAGTGTGAGTAAGTTTTGGCGTTTCGACATCTCGGAAACCAGAGGGAAAGACCCATCGTCTTCGCTAGTTGCAAAATCTTGATATACGAAACCCTGACATGCGATTAAGACTGAGTGTCTTTCAACACCCTTAAGATCAGGAGGGATAATGACCATCAGATCCAGATCAACGAGGTTCGTTGATCTCATACACGAAATCCCATATCGGAATTCGGGGATTGGAGTGACACGAGATTTGGAGTCACTGCATCGTGAACTCCCAGTTCACGAAACTCTGAAAAGATCTGGACCATTGGATCCAAATCATTGAGGATCGTTGGATCTCATACAAGAACTCACGTATTGGAGTACGAGGAATGGAGTGACCATTGGGTTGGGTTGCTTCCTTTCGAACTCATGGTTACCGAAATCTCGATACAACCAGGACCGTCAAATCAGGGGGAGATTTGCAACTGTCGATCTCATCGAATGTAAGATTTCGGGTTTCAAGGTTTGAAGAGTCGA
The DNA here is from genome assembly GCA_010110895.2 of Picea sitchensis. Lineage (NCBI taxonomy): Eukaryota > Viridiplantae > Streptophyta > Pinopsida > Pinales > Pinaceae > Picea > Picea sitchensis. The sequence continues at coordinate 335,851 of SNQJ01S0000794.1, read as the reverse complement.
AAGACTTAACTCTATTGCATCGCTGAGTAGCTAAATGAGAAAGGTGCCTCTTGGCTTGGCCTGTGGTCATAACCAGTGATCACATGGAGGTGGATAAGGGAAGAGCTAGCCTACACTAGGCCCCCGTAGGAATTCAAGGATTCTACCCCTTGAGGAAGAGCGAAAATTTTATTTTTGTCGTAGTGGGTATGTGACAAATTGGTATCAGAGCATGGTTACAACACTTGGCCTTCTTGGGCTCATATACGATTCACGTAAGGAGATATTGTTATCAGAATTTTCTCTTTAAGGAGAAGGACTGCATAATGAAACTGTAATTTGGGAATTTCTACGGAATTCCAGCAAATGAATTAGATTGTTCCTTTGTCAAAATGATAACTACTCTTATAGGAGTAGGGATGCACTGATCAATATTACTAATAAGACCCGAGTATGAATAACAGAGGTGGAATAAATTATGCTATGAAGTTGCACGAGCCTGAAAAGGGACATGAACTGAGTTCTTCTATTATAGTGTGACGATGGCTACCTACTAAAGCAGGTAGAGTCTCTTGCAATTGAGATGGTTGGTTAGGTAAGAATTAAGATCCTCATGAAGAACTCCTTCATGATTTAGGAAATCTGGTAAGGACCGGTAGGATCCTTAGAAAGTTATAATTACTATATTATTAAAAGACTAAACCCTGAGCATATAACTCCTCATGATTGAGAGGGCTGATGAAAATATGTAGGGTCAAATTATCTGACCTATAATGGTTAGAATCAACAACAAGGATAATCTGTTTAAATAAGATTAAGAGGAGTCCTTTGGTATTGTTGTTAATTCCCAAGAGTGACCCTTGTTGGTTGTTCCCATAAAGAGAGGGTAAGATCCGTATGAGTTATGACTATGAGATTAGTCATGTAAGTAACTTAAAAGATCATAAAAGATAGCGGGGAAATTTCGTATGCCGAGTGTGCATATAGAGCACAAGGAGTGCATATAGAAACAAGCTTGTGTTAAAGTTTGAAAGCTCTGAAGGTTGAACACAGAGGTTGATTCCAGAAGAGTTGATGCCAAGTTCGTGGCTGGAAGTCATTGAAAATCTGAACGGACAGTGGAATTCTCGGAGGGAGGAATACCGAAATTCTGTGAACCGTTAGATCTAGTAGATCAACAGAGAAGATAAGGATGATAAACTCTCATCACTCACAAACTCAGGGGGAATAGTATCTGTTAGATTGGAATCAATGAGAGTCGTTGATCTAGAGCTTCGAGGTTTCGTCTATTGGGAAAATAGAAGCGAAGACTTTCCCAAAGTCGTGCAAGGTAAATCATCAATTCAATTAGGGTCGTTGGTTAGCGGATGACCTGAACCATAGATCCTGTGTAATCGAATCTTTGGGAGTCGGAGGTTTAGAAGTCAATGGGCAGAGTTTTGAGAACTCGCATGTCATGAAATCTCGACATCAAACCTGAGCCCTTGGATCGAGACAGGCGATGGATTGTTGATCTGACACATACACATTTTGGGGATTCGAAATCGAGAGTTAGGAGGTCAAGGCTCTGCCAGAATCCCGAAAGGTGGAAAGACAAGATTTGATCAGGACCATTGATTGGCAGAGAGATCTGGACCGTGGGATCCAGGTTGTCGGACCCTCATGAATCAGAAGTTTGGGAAACGGTGGAGCATTGTCCGTGGAATCGCCAAAACACAGGATCCTGACGCGTGTCTAGAAGTTGACCCCAGGTTCTGAGTGAAGGGTCATGTGAATAAAAGAGCCGAGAAAACCTTAGCCTCAGTCTTTCGGGTTTTCGGATTTCAGGGATCGAGGAACCAGAGTCCCTTGCAACAAGAATCCCTAAATCGCAAAATGCGAAGCGCCTTTTAGTTCGGATCGTGGTCACCGCCGGTGGTCACGTGAGGAGAAGGCGTGAACTAGTATGATGAATACTTAGCTGTGTTCAATTGTACTTGAGTGCATGAGCTTAATGCATTGTGAAGCTTCATAATAGGAAGCCTGATATTAATACCAGTAAGGTATGAATGATATTAAACGTGCAAGTAATGTACACGTATGATGTAAGAGTATAAGTATACTAAAGGCCCAATATGATTGCCCTGATGAGTGAAACATGAGGCAAGTATTGCTCTTGTCCAGATTAAATGAATACTATGGAGGCATAGCTGACTCCATTCTAGGGAGTCATGAAAGTTTTGTTCCAAATAATAGCCTGGGGGGAATGTATTCCATTTCCTCATGAAGTACCAATATAATTAGATGAAAGGGGTAAATGAGAAAAGATTCTCTCTTGTCATAATAAGAGACAAATGATTACGCCTTTGAGCATCACATGAGAAGGATTCTGAGTGAATTTGAATTGACTGATCTTAACAATAAAGATGCATGTGGGTTGTAAAATATACCTATGGCAACTGCACACACGCTTATGATTATGAGTATAGCTAAGTACATCGTGGATGTAAGTTACCAAAAACCTAGAACATGTGTTGATGCATAATCTGGAATACATACCAGAAAGGTATGTCTATGTCCCTTAAAGAATGTTTATTAACAAGCTAAAGCTAATTCGAGCTTGAGGCCATCATAGATAAGGATGGATATGAAACAAGGGAGTTGCATGCCGAAGGAGTTCCCGGTGGAGGAACTATGTAAGGACTTTGTTAGAAGAATAGAGTCACAACCCTAATAATTGTTGAAGGTTAGACAATGGGCTGCAAGGCCTATTCATATATAAGAATCCTGGATCACATTTTGAAAGAATCATGTAATTAATAGAAGACTAACAACTGGATATTGACCATTCTGATAACCGAATGGAAGTGTGTATAATGCACATGTTCATGATTCATTATGAGCAAAGAGTTTCTATTAAAGCATGTTGCGGTATCCCAAAAAGGGTTAGGGTGAGGCCTAACCAAGGTGGCTCAAGGAAAAGAGCAGGAAGATCTCGACAGGGAGTAGAATTGAAAAAGTAGAGAAGAGACAGTGAGACCTTTGAGATAACTCGGTTGGGCTGAAACGTACCCAAGCGATGTAGAAAGAATTTGAAGCAAGGGAGAGTCCTCAATTATTTCCTTGTTGTGCATTATGTTTTCTATGGGATGAGAAAGCTAGTACATTGATGAACGAAAATGTTTTGACACCATAGTGATGATGGTTGTAATACTGTGAAAACGATTGAGAACCGTGTGTTGCACTCATGAAAACATTAAGGATAGTGTGATGAAGTACATATGGATATGATGGGACATGTCTGAAAATATTTTATTAATTTAAATTCTATGATACTTGCATTTTAATTTACATGACGACTAATGTGCCTATGGTGTATGTCATGTGTAGAAATAAATAAGATTGGAACTGTTGAGAAAGACAGTTGCCAATAATGAACAACCTCAAGCAGAGGGTGACCGTGGGAAGACTGTGGTCAAAAGATTGCTGACAAGACTATGAAAATCCCGCTAAAGCACTGTTGATGAGGTAGAGATCAGAAAGAGAGTGCTAGCAGCCAAGATCTGATATAAAGATATTCGTGCCTATGTGGCACAAGGTATGAAGGGATTTGGTGAGAACCCCTTCTGAAATATTTTTATTGTCTTAGTGATATGCATGAACTTTGAAAGGCAGTTTTATGCCTTGGATACCCAAGTAAGGTATGATTCGAGAAGGAGAACCTGAATAATGGAGGTATGAACCTCTGGTAGTAAACACTATTTGTAACCTTTGGAATAATTCATGAATTGATATGTCATGAATACATTGAAAATCAAGGAATGCGTAAAGGCATTCATATGAAAATTTTGAGTTCATGTGTATGGATTTGGGATTGTGATCGACCTATAGCAGGCAGTATGGTCCTACTATAAGAATGAAAGAAAATGAATAAACCATATGAGGAAAAGGTTGGTTAAATTCCAACACCCCATGGCCAAGAACCGGTCATAAAGTGTGGCAAACTTGAAAAACAATGCAAGAATGCATTGGGTATAAATGTGGTCATGGATATTGGCACAATTGTTAAAACCCTTTTGAATTATTGAATTATGTTTTGAAAAGTTTGGTATGGTGAGATGAGACTAACAATTTGTTTGGCTATGGAAAGAATGAATTGTAAGAAGAAAAGGGTCATGGATATGGCAGTGAGGTAAGCCCATAGGAAAGACCAATTACCTGTTGAGCCAAACTGCGAGGAATGGTGTTTCCTTTTGAGAAAGTGCATTTGATTGTTAGTATGCACAATTATGAAATTGTTGTGATGAAGTTGAAAAGGTGCGATAAAAATGTATGTGCATGAGAACTAACAATTTGATTAGTTGAGGAATGATTGCAGGAAGAAAGAGTTTTGGATATGGAAATGCTATAAGCCCATAAGGAAGACTGATTTCCTGCTGATCTAAAATGTTATAGGAAAGAAAGCCCCATGCTTGTGAATTTGGTTTCGTACGAAACATATCTGAAAATAAAAGAAGAGATTGGAAAAATTTGTGGGTGACAGATTTGCAATAAAAATGATGAAAGTTGGAATTTATAATGATGTCTCATGAATGTTGTATACCTGTGACACAGGTGAGGAGAGAAGATCTATCCAGAAGGAACAAATGAAGGCTGTCAAAGATGAATATGATGAAAAATGGCTACTGTTGAGCCATGAAAACCCCGTGATAAGCCATGATCGCCTAAAAATTATTGTGTTGAGGTAACAAAGGCTGGAGGTATGCCTCGGCAAAGAAACTCTAAGGGATGCCTCGATTGTAAGACTTGATAGTGTCTCTAAAATTTTCTTGTGTGAGAAATCCTTGGCAGGGCAAGATGGATCCCCCGAGGGACTGTATAATAGTGAAGGGGATGCCTGAGCCTGGGCCTAGAGGGTGAGTGACCGCAAAGAAGAGGAGACCTTAATAGTTCTTGTAAACTATTGGGATCATGCACACAGTGGGTAGTTTCCCGTGCAGAAAAACCTTGGAAAGGAAGATGAAATCATGATAGCTCTTGTGAACTATTGAATTGGAATCATGCACCCAATGCGTACGTCAAGGAAAGCGATGAGAATGGATAAAAAAACTACCATGTGCATACAGATCCACAAACTGCACAGATAAGTATTGTACTAAGATTATGAAATTTTCCTTTTGAATTTTGAACAATAGTAAGACGTTTTCACACAAAATTGTGATTAATGTCCAAGAATTATTGAAGGCAGACGACGAAGACTAAGATCATGAAAGAGGACCTGACTGAGGACGAAGGTCAAGACTTTTGAAGTGGCTGAATGAGAAAGGCATGACATGTGTTTTTTAGAAAGAACACCGAGGACGATGTTCCTTTAAGGGGGGAGGGAATTGTAACACCCTGTTTCCCCCAATTTGTAATTAATCATAAAATAGGAATTGCCATGCTAATGCATGAGGACAAAGTAAATGTATTATTGTTTGAGTTGCTAATAACTGACTGTGGGGGTGAAGCCTTGAAAGTACTTTCCATGATATCACTAGAGGAAGAATGTGAAAACTATACAAGAGTGTTCATATATCAAATAACCCCATGTATCCCTTTATAAGGATGACAAACCTCCTTCGGATCCCAAGGAGAGAAATCAGTTAATGAAGAAAGGACCGGTGGTTGAATTATCAACCACCCCCATGAATGGAAACATGGGCTGTCATCCCGAAGTACCGCAGGGACCTGCAAACCTGATCTTCCTTCTGACAGAAGTAACAAGATAGGTCGAAAAAACCTTCGAGGGTAAGGGGGATACACATGGGAGAGGAGACACTAGAAAAAAGAGCATTAGCTCGCAAGGGAGATGCACAGAGCTCTCCAGTGAGTCATGAAATCAAGGTCACGAGCTTGATGTCGTGGAGCATCTGAGAAACCTCGTCGAGGCCATAACCGAGAGAGAAAGCTATGAGTTACAGAGAATAAGACCCAAAGAGAAGGGGAAATGGAGGAAGAACCCTCGAGAAGTGTGAGAATTCCTTGGTGATATCATGGCTTGGCATGGGGGTGGCTAGAGTGGTAATAATGAATGCCTTTGTGCCTATGGTCGGGTGGAAGGATGAACACCCACAGTCAGTTGGTTGGAGGAAACCTATAATAGATAAGTGATTTCCTACCCTGTGTAATTTAGCCATAACTGTGTATGAATTGGTTATACTATGTATGTTTAAAGAATTGTGCATATTTCTTAATGGATATACTATATCTCCCCTATTTCTACTTTATTGTATAACTAGGCCAGTAAGAAATTATATGGTCAGGAGATGATTTTATACTTGTAAATGCTTGTGTCCTATGGAGGCATAAGCGAGAGTCACGAACTGTGTGTTCGTCGACCCCAGACACAGTTTCATGTATGCATGCCAACCGTCCTAATTGTTTAGAGTCCCTTGGAGGACAAAGTTTGTGAAGCTCAGGAGAGGTAGTGCAGATCGACAAAGGTTCTCTGCAAGGAAAACCGAACCCAGAACTCCTTAAGTCCTGGACAAGCTCAGGAAGGATCGCACCATTGTGTGCAAGAACCCTGCAAGGAGTGCAAAGGTCGAGAAACCCTTTGGAGGCTTCATAGCGTATGAAAGATCAAGAGTGACAAATAGACCGTGATTGAAATTGAATCTGAGCCAATGGTTCAATTCGGGGAAATAGAGGTGAGGATTTCCCCAAAGTCCTGAAGGGCGATTCGCTAATTCGCAAGGGAAAATCTAGACCGTTGGAGTCTACGTCCAAACAGCCGAAGAAGAGTGCCTAGGATAATAGATCTAAACCGTCAGATCGAGCGCAGGGGACCGATAGCCGTCAAATCCAGAAAAGGCACACGAGGTTTAACCTATTGCATGCAGGGGAGAGAGGACTCGTCAAAGTCCTGAAAGTCCCAAAGTATTCATAACCATCCATTGACACAAGACATGTGAAATTTGGGTAACATTTCACTGACTTGCAACTTGGAGTGGTCAAAGGGTAAGACCGCACGAACTCATGATTCGTGAAATCACGACATGATCGTGGTCGCTGATCCATGAGTGATCTGTACCATCGATTTAGTGTGAATAACTTTCGGTGTTTCGACACCAGGGAAAACAGAGGGAAAGACCCCTCATCTTCATAAGTCGTGAAATCCCGACATACGAAACCCCGATGTGCTCAGTGGATGAGTTGGTTTAGCGTGAATAAATTTCAGCGTTTCGGCACCCGAGAAATCAGAGGACAAGACCCCTCATCTTCGCAAGTCGTGAAATCCCAGTATACAAAACCCTGATGCGCTCAGTGGATGAGCTGGTTTAGCGTGAATAAGTTTCGACATTTTGGCACCCAAGAAACTAGAGGGCAAGACCCCTCATCTTCGTAAGTTGAGAAATCCTGGTATACGAAACCCCGATGTGCTCTGTGGATGATTTGGTTTAGTGTGAATAAGTTTCGGCATTTCGACATCTGGGAAACCAGAGGGCAAGACCCCTCGTCTTCGCAAGTCGTAAAATCCCGGTATACAAAACCCTGACGCGTGATTAAGACTGAGTGTCTTTCAACACCCTTGAGCTCACGAGTGATAGTCACCATTAGATCCAGATCAACGAGGGTCATTGATCTCATACATGAAATCCCATATTAGAATTAGAGGATTGGAATGACAAGAGATTTGGAGTTGATGCATCGTGAACTCCCGGTTCACGAAACTCCGAAAAAGATCTGGACCGTTGGATCCAAATCATTGAGGTTCGTTGGATCTCGTACAAGAAATCGTGTATCGGATTTTGGGGAATGGAGTGACCAGTGGGTTGGGTTGTTGCATTTCGAACTCCTGGTTACCAAAATATCGATACGGCCAAGACCATTGGATCAGGGGGAAATTCGCAGTCGTTGATCTCATCGAAGGTAAGATTTCGGGTTTCAGGGTTTGAAGAGTCAAAAGACTTGACACTCTTGCATCGTTGAGTCACAAAATGTGAAAGGTGCCTCTCGTCTTGCCTTATGGTCATAACCAATGATCACATGGAGGTGGATAAGAGAAGAGCTAGCATGCGCTAGGTCCTCGTAGGAATTTGGGGATTCTACCCCTTGAGGAAGAGAGAAAAATTTATTTTTGCCATAGTGGGTATGTGAGAGTCTACTTGGCTCCTTGGGGAGGGAGGGAGCCCTCCTTCCTTGGTTTCTGCCTCAGAACTCCAATCTGCGATTATGAGAGAAGTCATAAGCCATCCTTGGTCGATTTACCAATTCCTTTCTCACTTAGTTATATAGGCATGTTCCTTTCCTCCACGACGCACCTATCCCAACCGACTCACCCCTTCTTTTGCAAGCCGCCGCACATTTTTCATCGTTTGTCCACTTTAACAACTTGAGATGAATCTTCAATGGGTGCATGACTCTATCTCGTGCGTGCTATAACCTTCATTCGATTCCTTGACCAACTTGTGCCTTCATTTGTTTCCTTTCCCAATCACATCGCAAGGCATCCGTCACACATTTTGGGCATTTATCTTACCTAGTCGACCTCTCTCACCGATGGGGCATCCAAAGCTTCCATGGGTTCCCATCCTTGGTTCTGCATCTGTCAAGCCATCTCTTGTGCATTACGTTGGGCACACATGCCTTCGTTGCACCCAAATTCACCAACCGTTCATTTCTTCGGTGGGGCGTCCATGTATTCATTGCATGCCCACCCAACCAATTCTTAGGTCAATTCACCACTTAAACTTTATCACAAGTCATCTTGGTGAGGTTGTACTTGGCATCACATCGCACGCCCAAGTACCCCGAATTAACCTAACATCTTTGTACTCGCCTGTTTCACATGTCTTGGTTCATGGAGGCAGTGTAAACCTAAGTCAAGTCCTAGGTAATTACATACTCCCCCACTCAAATCCATTGTTGTCCCAAAAATATCAACATACCTCTGCTTGGATCACCGATGAGAATTGTTCGTTGCTCTGCTCCGATCGCAAGTTCCGTCGCAACCTCAACTAGAACAAAAAAAATTATAAGTGTCGAACCTGTGTGACTTCTACTACATCCATACTTCAATGATTTCTGTCATGAATCTATACATTGTGCACCCCCATTCCTCTGCTAGTTTGGGTGGTCAATCCAACTATCACGCACAAGTGTTAAGATGTACATCTTCATGTTGAAACTTGGCCATTTTTTTCTGCAATGTTATCACCTTGTCCAACCCAAAAAAATGAAGGAAAGATTTCACTTGATCCTTCGTTGTTGTCCAATTCCATCATGAATTTATTTCGCAACAACCAAGTGTTGCACCAACAGATCACTGTGCTTGAAGTCTGACCCCCTTTCCATGTTGTTATGCATTAGCTCGTGCAAGTGTCGAATAGTTGGATGGCCGATCCAACCATCATTTCATGTATGATGGAACACCTCCATATCAAATTGGTATCCTCCCATCTGCAACGTGACTCATCCATGCAAGTCTTGCTAATGCACCTTCCTTTCCTCGCCGTGTTGCGTGATTACCTAAAAAAAAATATTCCTTCATTTTTGTTGTGAAAGATAATGTCACTTGCACCGATCGTTACACTGAACGCGTCTCATATCCAAGCTATTCGAAAATTCAAAGATATCACTGCACGTCTGCCATCTGCATGACCAATCAAATTCACTTTCTTTGCTCTTCCTATATACTGTAGGGCTCTTGGGTCTGCCTCATCGGTGCTACAACCATGCCCCTCATGGTGTTAATGATAAAAAATGCATTGGCATTTTTGAAAGAATGATGCCTAATCTTGCAGGGCACTCTTCAATCCCTTCCTGAGCTCCAAATGAAGATTTGAAAACACCATTGGAAAGCTTAGGATTTCTAGATGTGGATCGACTATTCAAGCATGAAAAACGAATTTTCTATGACCGAGAAATTTGACTTTTGAAAAATCTTTTCTTTTCACCAGCTAATTCACCGAAAATTTCGCTAGTTAGCTGGTGAAAGCTCCGCTTTTCACCAACTTAGGAGAGGATTTGTCGGTAAATAAGCCGGTGAAAGCTCTGTTACGGCTAGAATCTTATGGTTTTTTCCCAGATTGAAGATTTTTGCATGAGAATGAATTGAAACATCTTCTAAGGCGTTATTAATAACTTATCAAATTTATCCAATCAGCCACTTTTGCAAAATAAAGAGAAGAAGAGATGTACAAGTGTCATTTACCTTTTTCAAAAGCAATTTTTCAGGGATTTGGAAATTTTTACCAAATTCGAAATTATCTTCAAGAGATCGAATCTGAGGAGCCTTGGAAGGCTACAACTACACTTCATCAGTTGTTACCTATTAGAAGATCATCAAAGAAAGATTAGTCTTATTTTGTGGATCTCTCCCTAGTTTATTGAAATTGGATTTACTTTCTGTTTTTGAAGATATTAGATCCATTATTCTAGGATCTGAGAATTGAAATGTAATGATATAAATACTCAGACTCAAGATAATTGGAATGGTCAATTCTAGATACATGTTATGCTATTGATGTAATCATACTTTGATGATAATACGAATCATAGGTTTCTCTCTTATTCAATATCAGATTTTTCACTTGTCCTTCTGTGTTTTACTTAAGTTGTTTCAGCTGCAGTGTGACTGTCATCTCATCATTCAGCTCACAACTTACTTAAGATTGCTTAACATAGTTTATTAAACCCTACACATTGTATTTGTTTTATAAGCTTTGTCTTCTCACCCGCTCCAGATTACCATCTGATAATTGTTTTATGAGAGCACTAGTTTATTTGATTATCCATTTAATGTCTGAGTTCTAAGTTGTAATTTGTCTATCTCATTGATCCACATATAAAAATACCTAAAACCATGTTACTTTAAGTTACCAAGAATCCCTGATTTACAACCTAAGGGAGTTTCTTGGAGTGATAACAAATTGGCATGATAACAAATTGGGAGACGACACGAGATCCAACTTTGATGATAGACAAAGCCTAGACATTATTATGGTTGTAATCATCTATCTGGCGACTCCATGAAGGATGAATTCAGTGGCGACTCCATTGTTTAGAAAATTGTTGGTGAATCCACTGGTATGACATGAACAGGATCTTAGCAAAGAGGTATGCATTCTGTGATTTTTCAAGTATTTCTAGTTACCCTCATCCAGTACCTACTAGAGATGAATGGGAATGTAGTATTCCCAGATTTCGTGGAGAGAAGTGAGAAGTGTCAGCTGAACATTTGTTGGATTTCCATGACTTTATTGACCGTCTTGAAGTTGTACATGAGGATCTTCAAATTAAGCTTTTCAAATTTTCATTAGAAGGGATTGCTCTTGACTGGTGTCGGTCTCTTCCAAGTGCAAGTGTTATCTCTTTGGCTGATTTTCATGCTGCCTTCCATGTGTTTTGCAAAGACCATTTTCCAGATGACCTTCTCTATCCTCAATGTTGTCATGAGTTTTATTTATTGAATAAATATGCAAATACTCATGAAGATAAACATGTCTGTTTTGAATATTCTGATATCCAAGAACAAGAATACACATCAGTTGAAGATATCTCTTATTGTGGTCAAGGAATTGTTGATCCAAAGTACAGTATCAATGGTGACAATCTTGGATCTGTAATAGATACTGAGGGTAGCTCATGTTTTCCAGATTTGTAGATTAAGGAAAAAAGTCCACACCTTTCACATTTGTTGATAGAAGGAATTTGTAGCAGCCATGAGAAACTAGATTTGCAGAGACTATCCATTTTCAAAGTGGGACAGCAGGAAGTAGAGTATTATTCATATGATGAATTATGTGAAGATTCAATTGAAGGTGAAATTGTGAATGAAGATGTGGATGAAAATCTCTCTTTTTCTAATTCTCGAGAAGAAGACTTTCAAGGCATGATTGTTGGTTGTACTAATGATTGTATGGATTCAAAAATACTATACCATGTATCATGTGCATTTGCATATGATTTTTCTAGTTTGCAAAAGGTTTCTCATGAGGTATTTTCACCTGAAAGAAAAGAGGAAGATCGGGAGATTGTTCATTTTCTTGTGCAAGACAAGGGAGTGTTGGACCCACCTGTCTTTGATGAATATATTGATGAATAAGAGTCGATTCCTACATCAGATTTTGCTGACTTGAAGAGCAGCCCTCCTATTTATAACAGTTATGAATTTGATGTTGATGAAGAACAATACTGTGAAAAAATTAGCCATCTGGAAACTCCCGCAGTAGACATTGAAAAGTCACCTCCAGAAATCAACAAGTTTGCATGTACCATACTTCAACATAGATCTGCAGACGACAGAAAACAGTTCATCATCAACAATGAAGTTAGTTTGCAGCTCTATTCAGATTTGAATGTAGTTGAAGGTGGAAGCCATGATAATCCAGAAAATATGCGGACACTTTCTGCTTTTCAGATGAGACAACAACAAGAGGTATTTTCTTTCAATTTTATAGATCCGTTTGTGTACTATCTGAAATCTTCGAGCAGCATAGATGTCAAATTTCTTTTTCCAAACAAAGGTTGGTTATGCTGCATTTTTGAATTATATATCAGTATTTCGTGGTTCCTACATTCATCTTCAGATCAGAAGTTTTACGAGTTATTCAGATACTCGGATGGCTTCATTGGAAGCATGATTTTACCTAATTTTGAGGCAACAGTTGGTTAAAGTAGGGTAGTTCAGGAAATAATCTCTTTCTCGAGCATTTCTTTCTTCTAATTTGCAGTAGAAATAGCAGTGAGCTTGTGTGAATAAAGGCACGTTTGAAGGTGTACAGAGATTAGATTACAGACAAATTACATGCAAGTTACATTTTTGCAGAGATCAAGGTTGCAGAGTTTTTCAGTTTAAAGGCCGAATCTTAACACCTGAAATAAGCCCAGGCAATTACTTTTAAATTTTTCATTAACCATGACAACATTTTCAAAAGTCATGTAGAAATTTTTTAAATTGTAAGTCTTAAACAATAAGGTTTTGAGTTCTTTTGAATGAATAAAACCTTTACTGAAAAGTTGTATTCATCAAAGAAATAAAAAATTGTTTTCACCGGCTAACGTTCCATTTTAATCTGTGATAAGCTCGTGAAAGTGTTTACTTTCAACAACTAACAAGAATCTTCACGAGCAAATAAGCCGGTGAAAGGGATAAAACAAAGTTTTTATACAACGGTCATGGCAAAGTTTAAGGCATGTGGAAGACACCTGGCGTATCATCATCAAAGTAATTGGTGGGAGTAGAAAATGGATCGGATATTCACCACGTTTGGCTGAGTCATCATTGCAAGGCAGAGAATGTACATGCAACTTTCTAATGATAAACAAATGGAAAATTAATTCCAGTTTTTGGAGGACTCTACAATTGTTATTAGGAACCTCTGTAATCACAGTGAAGATATTTGTGCATGTGTTGAAAGTGCAGAGGTTGTACCTGCACTGATATGGAGAAAGTGACAATATGGCTGCATGGCTCACTGGAATAAACACTCTTCGCATCCATCCCTTTAAACTTCTGCCTCTTGGCCCTCATGATGCGAAGGTGAGAATGAAGGCTGTGGGTATCTGTGGCAGTGACACCCACTATTTGAGGACACTACGGTGTGTAGAATTTATTGTAAAAGAGCCCATGGTGATTGGTCATGAGTCTGCTGGAATAATTGAGGTTGGCAGTGAAGTGAAACATCTGGTTCCTGGTGACCGCGTAGCTTTAGAGCCTGGAATATCGTGTTGGCGATGTGAGAAATGTAAGCAAGTTTCTTACAATTTGTGTCCCAAGATGAAGTTCTTCGCAACACCTCCCGTGCATAGTTCCTTGGCCAATCAGATTGTTCATCCTGCAGATTTATGTTTTAAGTTGCCAGATAATGTAAGTTTAGAAGAAGGTGCCATGTGTGAACCACTCAGTGTTGGGGTTCATGCTTATCGTCGTGCTTCTGTAGGTCCTGAGAAAAATGTCTTGATAATGGGGGCAGGCCCTATCGGCCTTGTCACCGTGTTGTCTGCACATGCATTCAGAGCTCCAAAGATTATTATTGTTGATGTAGATGAAGAACATTTATCGATGGCTAAAACAATTGGCTCCGATGAGTCTATCTTAGTCTCGAGAGACTCTCAGGATATTGATGAAGAAGTGACCCGGATAGAAAATGCCATGGGTGGAAACATAAATGTAACTTTTGATTATGCTGGTTTTGCCAAAACCATGTCGACGGATCTAAAGGCTACGTCTTCTGGCGGTAAGGTATGTCTTGTGGGAATGGGCCATAATGAGATGACTGTGCTTCTCACTCCAGCTGCTGCCAGGGAGGTAGATATTTTTGGTGTTTTTCACTACAGAAACACTTGGTCTCTATGCCTGGAATTTTTAAGCAGCGGAAAAGTGGATGTCAAACCTTTGATCACCCATCGGTTTGGTTTCTCTCAGAAGGAAGTGGAAGAAGATTTTGATACTAGCGCTGGTGGGGGAAATGCAATCAAAGTCATGTTTAATCTTTGAGCAAAAAATGGCCCAGCCAGACACCTCGGGAAGCTGGGTGGTCTGGGAAATCAACCCGGATGCGGCCATGATGGGTAGGACTCGATCCCTGATTGCGTTTAAGCGCTCCACTGGAACAGTCCTCGTCCAGACGTACAATGTCATGGATGCCAACAAGGGTTCTCCTTTGGAGCCCTCAAAGATCGTTTTCACGGTGTAGAACACGGCCGTGGAGTTCAAAAATAACCAGATCACCATATTCGCTACCTGGAAATTGAAGAACTCTAAAGGTTTCCAGAGATCATTTGGCGCGAGCATTAATCTTAATGGCAATGGCTTCTTCTTCAATGGAAATACTAGCATCTCCGTCGGTGGGCATTTTACTTTCGGGTCTTATTGGTATGTTATCAATAACATTGTTCTTCGCTTTCTATCTGAGAAGAAAATTCAAATGGCGGTGGCATAATTGCCTCCAGAGATCACCAATAATGAGAGAGCTTCCAAGCTTTCAACCCACGCTAAGAACAAATGTCATTCTCACTCCAAGTCTCATGTTTCTGCTGTTGACAAGGGGCGAAGTCACCACCCTCCAGATCTAAATACGCTAAAGGGACACAGTGATGCAGTCACATGGTTTTGTTTCACATCAGATGACAGAAGTTTGGCAACAACTTGTGCAGACAAGGTAGTGAGTATCTTCAAACTGGATGATGCTTCAAGCAAAAGATTCAAGTTTTTAAGGATCAACATGCCAGATGTTTCACATCGAGCTAGAAGATATCCACTGTTAATACCTAAATCAAAGAATAAATGTGTTAGCAAATGAGCACAGGTAAAGAAAGTCACAGTATCAATACAGATGAACAAAAAACTCTCTGTCAATTTATATGGAGCAAATTGAAGAAGACAATGAGGAATTTGGTTCAAATTCTAAAGGAACAGATGGCAGCCATGGAGGCAGAGTATACTCATTCTAAAGATTTCCTTTTTGACCAAGATAGAACTTTCACCAGTGCAGAAGACAAAAAGACAGAATTATAACCAGTTAACTCATGAAAAGCAGAGCTTTCACCAACTAACTAGCAAATCTTAAGGCAAAATAGCTGGTGAAACCTGAGACTAGCCAGCGAAGGTGTATTTTTGCCTAGATCGAAGTTTTTCTCAACCAAACATCCTGAAAATAGTTTCTAAAGATGCATATTGAATTTACACATCAAATTCAAGATCCGGATTTGATAAAAAAGGTGTTTGAAGAGGTGCCAAAGTCATATTAGACACCTATTTTTGGGGCACAGAATCAGTTGTTTTTTCCAAAGATAGAAAATTCGATTCTATCATGATCAAAGTACATCTATGAGCCTTGGAAGGCTATCTACACACATCAGAGGATCTAAAAATGCTTTGTATCTGAAGCTGTTGGAAAACGAAAAGTCAAAGACCTCATGCTACCTGCAATACTCTCATTTCAAGCTTGAAGTTATCGTGGAATTTTCAAAATCATGGTTACATATCTCACCATCCTGTCTATGTTCAACACTTTTCTTCTTAATGAATATATTTCCACAACAAATGCCACGTCAAGGTGCAAACAACATTTCCAGGGGAGTTTGAAGCAGACATGCTAGAGATAAAGAAGATTGGGAAAGACAACAACAAACTTTGGAAAATAGCCAGATGATAAATTGTAAAGGCTGAATGACTCCATGCTCAATAATAAAGGCACAAGGTCTGCCAGGTTCTTGGAGACCTCACAGGGAGGTCTCCATCCCAGTTGGAGCCAGATATTAGCAATAAAAAATGCACTGGCATTTTTGAAAGAATGATTCCTAATATTGCATGGCACTTTTCAATCCCTTCCAGAGCTCCAAATGAATATTTGAAAACACCATTGGAAATATTAGGATTTCTAGATGTCGATCGACTATTCAAGCATGAAAAACGGATTTTCTATGACCGAGAAATTTAATTTTTGAAAAATCTACTCTTTTCACCAGCTAATTCACCAAAAATTTCGCTAGTTAGCTGGTGAAAGCTCCGCCTTTCACCGGCTTAGGAGCGGATTTGTCGGTAAATAAGCCGGTGCAAGCTTTGTTATGGAAAGAATCTTATGGTTTTTGCCCAGATCGAAGATTTTTGTATGAGAATGAATTGAAACCTCTTCTAAGGCGTTATTAATAAATTATCATATCTATCCAATCAACCACTTTTGGAAAATAAAGAGAAGAAGAGATGTACAAGTGTCATTTACCTTTTTCAAAAGCAAGATTTAAGGATTTGGAAATTTTTACGAGATTCGAAATTATCTTCAAGAGATCGAATCTGAGGAGCCTTGGAAGGCTACAACTACACTTCATCAGTTGTTACCTATTGGAAGATCATCAAAGAAAGATTAGTCTTATTTTGTGGATCTCTCCCTAGTTTATTGTAATTGGATTTACTTTCTGTTTTTGAAGATATCAGATCCATTATTCTAGGATCTGAGAACTGAAATGTAATGATATAAATACTCAGACTCAGGATGATTGGAATGGTCAATTCTAGATACCTGTTATGCTATTAACGTAATCATACATTGATGATAATACGAATCATAGGTTTCTCTCTTCTTCAATATCAGATTTTTCACCTGTCCTTCTGTGTTTTACTTAAGTTGTTTCAGCTGTAGTGTGACTGTCATCTCATCAGTCAACTCAATACTTACTTAAGATTGCTTAACATAGTTTATTAAACCCTACACATTGTATTTGGTTTATAAGCTTTGTCTTCTCACCCGCTCCAGATTACCATACGATAATTGTTTTATGAGAGCACTAGTTTATTTGATTATCCGATTAATGTCTGAGTGCTAAGTTATAATTTGGCTATCTCATTGATCCACATATAAAAATACCTAAAACCATGTTACTTTAAGTTACAAAGCATCCCTTATTTACGACCTAAGGGAGTTTCTTGGAGTGATAACACATGGCATCTTGGTTCGCTTGATGAATCTTACCAAGGAAAAAATGAGCTTGGCTTCATTGGTCAATCTCCCATCTTATTCGCCACCTATCCACAAAACGTTCAAGTGTGTTGATTTCACACATATAATAGTCACCTCCACACTACTCTTCCTTCATGCTTCGTTTCATTCTCCCTATGCAATCCTCCAATCTATAAGCCCACAACATCCTTCACAGGATTCTTGTAAGTGTTGAGTTCTGTTTGCATGACCTCAACAATTTCCCAAGTTATTCAAGTCGAAGGGACCAGCTAAGGAATTCTTCACCTGTTGCGCGTTTGTGTCAATACATCTATCGATAAAAAAATATGGATAAATATGGGCTAGCCAATATTCCCAAGAATGTTCATGCACCTGATGTCCCATAATACCAACAACCTAATTTCTCATACCACTTGAAAACGTCCTCAAATCTCTTGTTGCGCATCATTCCCATTGTATTTCTTGAAAAACTCCCTTGTTGCCACTTCTATATTCCTTGAAACAAAACCTCATTCCTTCTTCCATTCGTTCCTTCCTTGGTTACATTCACAAATCAGGTCATAGTTCCACCAACGACCTACCTACACAATCTTGTCCTATCTTCTTCATGAAACATGCCAAGTCTTCACACTTCAAAGTTCATCTAAGTCCCAAGATTCTTGTGTTCCCAACTCGGTTGAATCTCATCATCTTGTCTCTTCATTTGGATTTCTCATACCAATGCTACAGATATTTCCTGGTGAGGTGCTCCCAAGAAGGTCTACACAAGCCTCCAAGAAAAACAATGCGACGTCTAAAATCCGCCTAAGTCACTTTTTTCATGGATCCCAACTGAACCCATCTTCCATTCTTCCATCTGTTATCATATTCACGCCTTACAGTGCCTCAACATCAGAACACCATGCACATCAACTAATCATCAAGTTTCTTGTTGTTAACTGACATCTGTTTGAAAGCTCTGATCCTCAAACACAACCCAACTGACCCAATTTCTATTTGGTAGTGCATAATACAAAGTTGGCATGGTGGAAAATGTATCCAACTAAGATATGAACCATTCATGCAACCGAACCTTCCTTCCTCATTTGTTATCTTCGCACCAGGACACCATGCATAAATATATAATGCACAGAATGAAATTGTCATAGTGGAATTCATGCTGAGCTATTTGTGTTGCAACCAAAATTAATTCCGCCATTCAAGTCACGACGGTGACCCAACTCACTGACTACTCTTAAAATTTTGTGATCACTGTTACAATTATGCGACGGAGCTTCATTTCATTATGACAGAACTATCGTCACAATCACCCATTCTCATCATACCCAAACTGATTCAAATGCATGGTGTCGCTAATGTTTACAATTCCTTGCTATTTTGTTTCATTGATGAATGACTTGTGTTGTTGGGTATATGAAACTGTGAAATGTTTGTATAAGGTTCAATCATTTTCTCTTCGCTGAGTCCATGCAAGGTGTGCACACAGTCCTCAAGGAGTGCATTGATAGATTATGTTTCATCTCAGAAGCTCAGAAGAGATAGCGTGAAACTTTCCTTTTGCAAGGAGTGCAAAGTGACTGTTGCAAGGCATGCACAGTCGTCTACAAGAACCCAAATCTTGCATAAGAATCTTTCGTAAGGAGTGCATAGGCCTGAAATTCGACTAAGTGTTGAAGTAACTCTTTATAGAGTTAGAGAGGCAGAAGGAGGGATAAAGCTCAAGAGAGATAGTGGGAGGAATATTCAAAGGAAGGAAATTTCTAATGGTTTCATGATTCATCGACTAAGATCCATCCAGGAAGGAGCGGGATCATGCCAGACCGTTGGATCTAGGTAAAGAGCATGAGCATTAAGTATTTGCGTGCACATAGGAGCGACGATTTGCCAAAGTCTCGAAGAGGCTAGGGACCATCCATCCTCGAGAGGGAAAGGTGGTGAAAGATCCATAACTCTGAAGCGAAGGTACTTTAGAGGTTTTGTGGATAAGGAGAAAGAGAAATCGCTGAAGAGACGAAGGCCGAAGTAGATCCAGGTCATTGGTTTCCAGGAGATACGTGTCGACAGATCTGAGACTCCAGGAAAATTCACTTCAGAGGATTCCAAGTGCGAAGGGTGACAAACTTCTGAGGCTGAAGAAGATTGCAATCGTCTGTTTCGGAGGACACATGGTGAGAATCTGTCATCTTCAGGAAAAATCACTCCAGGATGAATGAGTGCGTAGGAGGTTGAAACTCCCGAAGCCTAAAGAGCCAAAGTGGATATAGATCGTCGGATCCAGAGGGACATGTGGTGATGGATTGTGAGCTCTAGAGAAATCACTTTGAGAGTTTAGTTATGAGTTGAAACTACTGAATCTTGGAGAGCCGGAGAGAACCTCAACCATCAGACCCAGAGGACAGGTGGCATGAATCTCAAGACTCAAGGTAAAGAACCAAAGTAAATCTCAATCGTCCAATTCGAGAGGACACATGACATAAATATGCACACTTAGAAGGAAGTTGAAAGTTGAGATTGAGTCTTCCTAAGCCCAAAGACCCAAAGAAATTTTATTTGTCGATGTACAAGAGACACATTTCAATAGATCGTGATCTCCGGATGGAAGCATTGCGGAGAAAACAAGGTTTGAGAATTGAACCTCCCGAAGCCCGAAAGGCGAAATCGATCTCATCTGTTGATTTGAAAGAGGTCATATCTGATTCATAGGTTTGAAAGGGGAAGATCTGAATCATCAGTTCAGAAGCACCATCAATATCGTAATATCGATGGTCAGGCTTGATTGCCGGGCCAAAAAGTGCTCGGACATTAAATTTTTTAGGGTGGGCAGAAATCGAGACCATGGTATCGACAAAGGGATATGTGGTAGCTGGAGGTAAATTGTCGGGAGAAAATCGGGTTGTTACCAAACCACCCTTGGGCACACCCACAATCATGTGTTTATGCAAGGAAATAGGTCGAGGTCACATGCAGGAAGGGGCTAACGGGAGAGGAGATTATGCCTAAAACCTGTGAGTTCAACAACATGAAGAAAGGGGACGTGGGTGCCATAGATTTTTCACCAGAGGACAAAAAGGGCATGTGTTAATTCATAAGTGAGACCATTAAGGTCTCAGAGAGACAATTCAGCTCAGAATTGAAGATCCTTGACGGGGAGGTCGCGCAACCCTTACTAGAGAAGGGGGTTTACATCACATTTGTTCACATGTTTGGAGTGTTCCATTGCATCTTTGACATTGGAACTTCAATGTGAATGTCACTTCATTGTTTTGTATCCACTTGTGATTTGTTAGAGTAGCTAATTCTAACAAAAACACTACATTCATATTGACTTATCTACACTCAATGTAAATGCTAATAATTCCAAAACAATTATGGGTACTTCTTTACAGTTTCCATGCTTTCATAGGCAATTGTCAGATTGGTCAAATATAATGATATATTACACATGAATTTTAGGAGGCTCAACATGTTTCTGATCACAAATCTAAATAAATTCAAAAAACACATTCAATTTTACCATGGCCAAATAATTTTACGATCACCATTGGTTAATGAGTTGAATAATTTATGTATCTATAACATCTTGCTATGCTCTTTGTACCTGAATTTATGGCTATTTTCTATCTCTATATTTGTAACCGATCAAAACAACGATCCTTAGCATTTTCGAGTGACTTGTTTATAACCAATGTGCAAAATAAACGCCCAACCAAATGGCGACAATCACCTAATCCATCGTCGTCTCCTTTTTTGTATCTATGAAAGACGGTACCATGCCCCTGGTAAGACACAAGGAGGACGGATGTGTGATTTATTAAAAATGGGGTCACATAAGATGTCATGATATTTCAATGTCGTAGTCTAAATGTTCAATTTTTTGGAGTTTTTACGAGCATATTTTCTGATCAATTTTGCCGAAATTCGGACAAAAATTGTTGGAACTCCAAATTTGAGTGATTGAATCTGTATAATTTGAGTTCCGTGAGGGTTTTTTAGGGTGTTGAATCCATTTATGCATTAAAAAATGCAATTTAAACAACCAAAAATGGTGATTTTACCAAGGTCTCTTTCAGCGGATTCTGGTGAAAAAGTTCAAAAAGTCGAATGTTTAGACAATGCCCATTTCAACTATGAGATTTCTATTGTGATTGTGATTATTGACTCTTCTTTAACAACTAAATTGTAAATAATATTGACATCATTGACATCATTGACATCATTGACATCATTATTTTGATCTACCTTATTTCGATAAATAATAAAAAATAGTACTTAAAACTAAAAAATAAACAAAATATAGTTAAGGTACTAGTGCAATCTATGTAGATTATGAACATATAATGTTTTCCTTAAATTGAATAGCCAGCTTTAAAAAACTCGACACCCACATAGGTCTCTCATTATGATTACCTACAAATTTAAAGTATATGCAATTAATAAACATCAAACTTATGTGAGTCTATATCCAAAACTATTTTCTAAAATAATACGAGTATAGAGGTAAGATAATTCTCTACAAATATTATTTTTATTTCCAAGTGAAATTCTCAAAGAAATATGAGTTTAAAGGGGTTTAAGTTGAAGAAACATAAAATTTTGCATTTTTCTTAGTCAAATGAAAACAAAAGTGTTACCCATTTTGATGTATTAACCCATCTTGTTTATACTCAATTACATATTCCAGTCTTGTGTTCTTGGAAGAATATTTCCATCAATGGAAAGAAGACAATAGTACTAGATAGAAAATACAATGTCTAAAATAAGGGAAGAAGTATATAGAACATTGGGAAGGGAAGAGTGATATCCTTTGGTACAATGATACAATATTATTATTCCCTCAATTGAATTTGAAACGAAAAATATTAAGGGAGTTTTATAACTATCCCGTCATGGCACATTTAGGGTTCCTTAGAACATATCAAAGGATCAAAAAACATTTTTTGTTGGGAGGAATGAAAAAAGATATTGGAAAATTTATAAGAGTGTCAAGTGTGAAAAATAAATAAAGAGACATAGTTAAGAGTCCAAGGTTACTTAAACCCTTACACATACCTAATAAAGGATAGGAAGAGATATCAACAGACTGCATTATAGGCTTACGAAAAATCTAAAGGCAATGCTACCATATTTGTGGTTATGGAAAGACTCTCAAAATATGCACATTTTTTTGGAATTCAAAATAAATATATCGCAATCCATGTTGTAAAGGTGTCCATGAAGGAAATCCAAAGGAATCCTGGATTTACCAAAGTAATAGTACGTGACAGATATCCAAAATTCATAGGAAAGTTTTGGAAATATTTATGGAAGATGATGGGAACAACACTATCCATGAGTGTAACATAGCATCCACAAATAGATGGTAAAAAAACTAGTTAACAAATGTTTAGAGGGTTCTCTTTGTTACTACTCTTCCAAAAGAAAATTTCAATGGGTTAAGTGGATTCCTTTAACATAATGGTGGTAAATTAACACCTATCACACAACCACTAATATGTTTCCTTTTGAATCTCTTTATGGATACCCAACTCCTAGTATCACATCATTATTCCAGGTCCATTTCAAACTACACACAATATACTCGCATATGGAAAAGACTAAAGAAACTTTGAAATGATCAAATAAACATTCAAATGGCTCAGAATAGGATGAAATAACATTCAAATCAACATTAAAGTGAAAGGAAATTAGAGGTGTTGGATTGTCTATTTTTTAGGCTTCAACCTTATAAGAAATCTATTCTCAAAAAAATATATGAATAAAAAACTAGCTCTAAAATTGTATTGACCTTACAAGATTATTCATAAGATTGGAGAAATGGCTTATGAGACATATTTTCTTTATTCTCTCAATCATAATGTTTTTCGTGTCTCTTGCCTAAAAAAGGTTCTGTACAAAATAAACTTCTAGAATTAGACAAGGAAGGAAAGTTGATTCTTAAACCAAAAGTTATAGATTGACACTCTCGTTCTCTTCGAAATGGAACCATTATAGAGTAATCAATCAAGTGGAGGAATATGCCTCTAGAAGAAGGTTCAAAGTAAGATAAATAATTCATGAAGAAACACCCTCAATTACAATATTTGAGGGTGAATCATTTTTAAGGGGGGGGCTATGTCAAGGCCCTAACCCTCATTCATTATTAGTATACAAGTTATATTTATGTAGGCTTAGAATGTGTGATACATCATGCCCGCTTTATCTCCTATTTATAATAAAAGAGATTCATGTGAATAAGAATATTATCTTGTACATTAGATATATTGTTGAAGGAAGTTTCCCCCTCAAATATGCCTCTTATTCATTGAATACCTATCATTATGAGGACATGAAGCTACTTATTCTTTCTATACTTATGCTATTTTGGATATTTGATACATAACACCTAACCCACACATGTAACCGAAAAATTAGAACATGCATATAAGACATGCATATATGATACAATTATGCACATAAAAAACAAATGAGCTTATGCAACTACCCACACACCTAACATTCTACAAACCTAACATGAATGGCATAGCAACACACCTAACATAATTCATGAATGACATATTAACACACCTAACATAAGTGATGAATCCAATCACACATATAACTTGTAACTTGTGGAAGAACCTTTACACGTATTCAAATGTTGGCCAAGTTGTCATTATTGGTAGGAGTTTTCCACTATCAATTTCCATGTATTTCAATATTGGCCAAGTTGTCATTAATGGAAGGAGTTTTCATCATTTTTCACATATTTCAATGTTGGCCAAGTTGTCATTAATGGTTGGAGTTTTCCACGTATTTAAAATGCATGAACATATTACGCAACCAACAAATGAAATAAATTAAAAAAAAATAACAGTATAAACATGTAGACATAAATAACAGTATAAACACAAAAGAATAAGGCATAAGCATTAACGTCAAGAAGAATTCCGTCTTCAGATTAAAAACATGTAGACATCTACATGAAATAATATGACATGAAGATTATTGTAGAGAAAATTTTCCTACTTGCGTTAAAAAAATTCGAGACAGAAACAACTATTGCATTCCATACATCATTATAACACTCTAATGAATCAAATCTTAAATGTTATAAAGAAGTACCGTTAGTAGAATGGAAACAATTCATATTTTTTTTAATAACATATTTACCGTACTTCCCAATATTAACAGAATTAATACATTTTAAAATAATAAAACACATCCTAAATATTCGAAATAACCTGTATTTAGAGAACATTTAAAAATTTGGTGTTGCTTTAACTAGATATTTATACTCCTTTATAAGATTATAAATGAGTTGAACGTTGGATTTGTGAGTTGTTATATAACTTTATGTTGTTGTTTACACATTATAAATTGCTTGAACATTTGATTTGTAAGTTGTTATATACTTTTTATTGTTAATCCCTGTCGTAGGAATAGAGGGACTATAGCGATCGATAAAGCCTTAACTACATATTAGTTTGTCGTTTGACCGGAAATATTTGCACAATACCTATTGTTGGAGCTATGGAATTAAAAGCATATATTTTTATATATTAAAAAGTAACATATATGTATTGATCTGATTGGCTAAGAGATTGGAGGTCTTATTGCTGGCTTCGCTATTCCCAATGTAGTATATGGCAACATATCCAAACTTTTTCTCATAGACAGTATGTTTTAATCATATATTTTTCCTGTATATTGCTTGAAGGTCGATTAATGATACCATTATTCGAATGTTTGTATTAGCATTTTCTGCTACCCGAATATATCCGTCAGTTTTGATATGTACGAAGCATATTGAAATGTTTTCATATCCAAGATTTGTATATTTCTAGAAATTTATTGACACTTATTTCGAGATGTCTCAATAGGCCTGAAAGCGTAAATGTTTACATGATGCGATGTCCTCCAACACCCCTGACAACTTAAATGTTTGCATACCGCGAGATCCTTAGACAGCCTGAGAGTCTTAAATGTTTATGTAAATACGGTTCTCAGAGTACATGCCAGTTCAATAGCCATTGTATGTTTCATCCTTGTTCTTCCATTGAAGCTACATACATTGTTTACTAGTTTGGTGATTGCTTCTTCTTTGTTGGTTTGTCAGGTGCTACCATTGTATGTTTCATCCTCGTAATCGTTGAAGCTAGATACATTGTTTACTGGTTCGGTGAGTGGTTCTTCTTCGTTGGTTTCTTGGTTGTTGTTTTTTGTTGTTTCACTCGCGATTCGACTTGCGCATCTGCATTTCATCGTTTAGGAGTAAGTTTTGATGCCATAGTTTCATTTTGTATTCCTTGTTTGTTGTTCAGTGTTTGTAGTTTGCAAGTAAGAATGTTTTTTTATTTGTAGTCGCATGTTTCTTGTATGTTTTCAGTTCCTTTTCTACTTCAGCTGCAGTTTCATAATCGTTGGAGATACATATGTTGTCCGTTGGGTCGGTGGATTTTGCTGGTTCATTCGTTCTTAGGTTGTTGGTTCTATTTGTTTGCCTGGGGTTTGCGCTTTTGGGCCCTGGGGTGTAGTTCGACCTCTTCGTGCTTTCTCGATGGTTTGGTCCTTACTAGTTTCTTTTCTTTGATTCGACTTTGTAGGGTTGGGGTGCATCGACGATGGTCAGAGCTGTTAGAAAAACAGGACCGCGGAGCAATAAAATAAAACAAATGCAGAAACCAAACACAGAAGACACACAATATAAGAGAGACACAGATTTACGTGGTTCACCTAGTGTGGGCTACATCCACTAGAGAAATTGCCAGGTCCTTCCTTTATTATTATCCAACAAATGAAGGGATACAAACTATAGTAAAACCCGCTGTAACTTCCTCTTCTTTCTCTCACAGTCTCCTCTCTCAGAATACAATATTCACCACCATCCATAGCTGCAATACATTTCCCTCATAAAAGAGGGTTGCCTTCTAGGGAAAAAAACCCTAACATAATCTCTACCGTTAGATCTGCGACCTTATAATGAACGGTCCAGATTTACAATGAAATTACAATATACTTTTACAAGGAAATTTTTTCTTCGGGGGCTTCACCCCCGAACCCCTTCTGGGGGCCCGCTTGCTCCTAGACTCCCCAGCCGGGGGGATAGCCCCCCCCGAACCCCGCAAAGGGGGTACCCCCCCTCTGCACTCCCCCGCGTGGAAGAGTGTACATACTTCTGGGGTGTAAATACTTCATGGGGTATAAACATGGCCGAAAGCAAGGACCTATGAATCAGGAAGATAATTAAGCTCCACAACCAACAATCTCCCACTTGGAGACTGATCTGAACAACTCCACCACTGTTGTATATGCTGGACTCTGAACCTTCTTGGACCTGGAAAATTTATCATTTTCATCTTCATTCTTGAAGACCAACTGAAACTGAGTAGGAACTCAGTTTCTCCCTGGTTACTCCCTTTGTTAACATGTCTGCAGGATTTTGGCTAGTGTGTATCTTTTCCAGCTTCAATTGTTCATCTTCTAAGGCGGATCGTATGAAGTGGTACCTCAACTATATATGCTTAGTCTTCGAATGGAAGGCTGAGTTCTTTTCAAGGTGAATGGCACTCTGACTGTCACAGTACAACTTGTTGTTCTCCTGCTTTTTTCCCAATTCCTCCATAAACCTTTGTAACCAAATCATCTCTTTACTAGCCTCTGTAGCAGAAACATACTCTGCCTATATTGTTGAAAGTGAAACAACCTTTTGCAGTTTTGAAATCCAACTTACTGTTGTTCCACCTATAGTAAAAACATACCCTGTGGTGCTCCTCCTGCTGTCTTTATCACCTGCCATATTTGAATCAACATATCCTTGTAGAAAAGTGTCTGAACCTCCAAAACATAATGCATGTGTAGT
>SNQJ01S0000794.1:269844-291459 GCA_010110895.2 Picea sitchensis | reverse complement strand
CTTCAATCTTAGATTATTTTTAATTTATCTTTTTACAGTATCTAACTTCATTATTTATTTTGTATTTGGTGATTAGGTACAACATTAGCGTGTTGCCTGTAGAAAGGAAGGAATTGCATAGCCATTGAAAGTGACCCAATACAGTGCAGTTTTATTCAACAAAGAATTAATGTTATTCCATCTCTTCCAGATGAAATGCAAGAAGTTGGCTTGAGGAAAGGAGATTTTACTGAATCAAAGGTGGCAAAATTGTCAAAGGAACCTCAAGTACCACTAGGAGGAATGATTGGAAAGGATCACTTTGGAGAACTTGCAGATATCAAAGAACCAATGGAAGAACATAATGACACAATGGAAGCACAAAATGACGTCGAAGAAGAAGATGATGTGTCTATTGAGCATGATGAATTTGGGATATATGATATTGTTCATTATTTTAAAGATGGCTTTGACGACAATGCTCAATTTTGCAAATTTTTGACGAGTTATAACTGTAATGATTTGACTTTCATATTTGAAAATAAGAATAAAGATGTATCGCTTTTTGTTTTCTGATGAATCTTTTTTATTGTTTCTCTTTTCGTTTTATTTGTATGTGAATCACTATACATTGGAAAATTTGATTAAATGTTGTCATTTTTTTACTTCAAATGTATGAAAATATGAATGAAAATGATATTTGTTTTATAAAATTTAGACCTTTTTTGTTCAATTATGTCCATAAAAATGATTTATTTGACATGTTATTTTAAGGAATATGTACCAAAATGTATAGGTTTTCTATGATATATGGCTATAAAATGTGTATTTTTTTTATAAGTATTTAAAATTAGTGTTATTTAACGACAATGTTTTTTTATTTATTGAAGTAAAGGTAAACAATGTGTTAAAAATGATGTTTTTCACTATATTTAAAAAGTATGGAACAATAAATTAATTAAGGAGACAAAATTCTATGAAAAAGCGTAACTTTGAAAAAGTAAATGGTAAAAAACATTTTTAAGATTGAAAGAAGCATGAAAAAAAGACTAAAAACAGAGTTGAATAAAAACAAAATATACATATATTTAGAAAAAATTGAAAATAGATGAAAAATGAGCATTTAAAAAAAAAATAATGTGGAAACATTGGGGATCGAAAAATTGAAAATATAAAAAATAATCTAAAAACAGAGAGGGTGTGCTATCGGTAGCACCATTTTTAAAAACGAGGTAAAAAATTGGACCCCCCCCAAAAATGAGAACTCTAGAGAGTTCTCATTAAGTTGGTAACTATGTTAGATGATATGATGGACGATGATACGATAATGGATGATGGAAATGCATAGAATATTCCCACTCCTACGCCCAAATTGAAATCAACCATAACGAACAGGCCTTCCCGGTTCGGTGATCTCAATCATGAAAACACCCAAAGGAGTTTCGAAAAAGAAACTGACGGTGAACACAACAGCCACTTTGCACTGTGAAAGTAGGAATTCCAGAGTTCCAAATTAGTCTATTCTAAGTGGAAGAGTTTCAGTGTAAAGCAATGATATGTTGATTCTCCCAGAGATATATTTCAAGCCAAAAAAATATTGTTTAATATTTTCGGGCATCAGGTCCAAAACTCTCGCTACTGCCACACATTTTCCTACTAGTCATCTCCGTCTTCCCAGAATGGACTAATTTGGGCCTCTGCAATTGCACGTCCAAGTTGTGCTACTGATTTGTTTTGGACTATGCAGAGGCAGTTTCAACTAAGGGCTATTCCACTTTCCCTGCAACCATTTATGTCTTCTTTCTAAGGAAAAGCTTATGAAAAATATCAATTTCAGCATAGGATGATTCATCGACAAGAAAACTCCAAGGATCTTGCATATTGCAGAACCTGTGCCTGTGTTTGTCGCATATACCTTCAATGATTTGGCCCGAAGAACTTGGTCCAATTTCTAAGCATAGATGTACAATACTCAATGTTTTTCTTATTTTTTTATTTTAAATGGATCTGTTATTAAAAAAAAATTCCTTGCACTCTTCGTTGTTGCCTCTTTTCTGGGTTTAACGCATGTTCTAATTGGCATGGTTTGGTGCTCTAGTACTTCTTCGATCTTGTGTTTACTAATACCAATGTACAATGTTGCAACAAAATCGTTATTCTTGTTTCTAGACATGCAATTATTAAGTTTTAATGCTAACAACCCATAATGAAATAAGTTTAATACATGAGTTAATATGTTGCACTGATAGTAGAATGTTTCAAGAACACAGTTACATGCACACATTCCAATAAAATATAATCTTCCACAAAGCATTTGCTGGCAATTAGTAGAAAAAGAAATTTAGTGGTTAAGTTGATATGTTACAGTCATGGAATAATGTATCAAGAACATAGCTGCAAGCATACATTGCAATAAAATGTAATCTTCCACAACGCATTTGCTAACAATAAGTAGATCATTGTTTTGCAATGATGACACTTCTTTAAAACCAATTCGTGATTACGAAAACTGCCTTTCGTCTCTCTATTTTCCCACTCTTTTATTCCCTCTAGTTTCTCTTCTTAGTTACTTAATCATTTTTTTCCCGACAATGTGTTGCTCTGCAGCTTCACGGATTCATGCATTTGCGTTTCCAATGTCTACTTCCCCTTTATTTAAATTGATCATCTATTGTTCCCTGTCCCTCAACTGGCATCGAGAGTTCTGTCATATACAAATTGACAGGTGGACTTGCATGCTGGTCGGGTCAACACTGCAATTCTACTTTTCCGTGACCTCCAAACATGATTCAGAGCTCCGGTATATACAAATTGACAGATATTCAAAATTGCAACTATTCTTAGATCATACGCTTTTACGTATTACGGTCCACATATCATGCCCTTTTCTGTGCTGTACATTTTTGCACTCAAAACTTTAAAGAAATACAATTTAACCGTCGGGTCCTCGCATATTTAGTGGAACTACTATCACCCCATTTTGAAGCTCGTTTGTCCACTTTCCATACTTCTCCATTTGTTCAAATTTATTTAGCGAATCATCGGTTTGGCAGGTTGAAGAAATATTCAGTTCGTATTCGTTGGTTCCTGTATCCACGCCCCTTTGCAATTAGAAGTTGGAAATTATATATAAGATCTTATTGCCACGTATGCAATTAACAATTTCCCTATTCTATAACAATTTCCTTATTGTCACTTTGGTGGAATTCCGCAAATATACAAATCGGTCACTCAACTTCCCCATCATGATCTCTTTTGTTTTACACATTTTTCACTCAAAAATTCTGAAACATGAAATTTCATCGTGCAACACTCGGTTGTCCTGACTATCCCCGTAACCTTTTTTTGAATCCCTTCCATATCTTGTTTCTAAATATGGAATTACTGACATTTAATTCTAACAAGTCATCATGCAAAAACCGTATATATTGTCTTTGATGGGCGAAAGGCTTGAGGACATCTCGTATTCATGCACATTAAACCAAAATTTGGGAGCGGATTATATTATCCCTTGCGAGTGTTCATTTCAAAATCATAAAATCCCGTTCATACGGCGTGCCCTTCGCACGTTCACGAAACAACCTCCATTCCTTAATTGCTCTTCGTCGTACCCACCATTTTCGCATTTCTAAATATGCAATAAATAAATTTTACTACTAACAGTTCATCATGCACCACCAATATAGGTTGTCATTAATCAACGAAAGGCTCGAGGAGCTTTCCCATTCACAAGCATTTAACCAAGATTTAGCAAAAAGTTACATTATTCGCTCTAACAATTCACTTAAACCATCATCTGCAAAAAAACAACCTTCTCATAAACCTATGGCATCAACTCAACACCAGTTCTGTGGAGATATAGTGAACACCTTCGGGCGTGAGGACTAGAAATTCTACTGGTCTAGGTCATTTTATTATTACTCAACCCCTACCGCAGAGAACCAAGTAATTTGGACCTTCGGGATTGCTCATGCAGGTTGTGTCCCTAAGGTTTTTTATTGTAAGGACCTGGTCTCTTGGTGCACCGATAAATTTATTGTAGAGCAAAGAATTATTCCACTGCACAATGGCTCTTTTGTTTCTTTGTCACCTCAGGTCTTCCGCCCGATGCTGAAATTGTCTGAGCCAACATTGACATTCAAAGGAGAAGATTGCAAACAGTTCCTAACAAAGCATAATAATGGATTGGACCTCTTACCCCATTTTTTGGAAAGTCTAAATCTAGTTCCTAAAGATATTACAAGTATGTAGGTTAGTTCATTTAGAAATCCATTTCAGGAAATTGCCTGGTTGTTTACAAGAATAACGGGACAAGAGTCCACATGTACTGTTTCCCACATGGCTCTTTATATTTTGTATTTAAAAGTCAATGAACAAGACCTTTTTGATTGGGTCAGGTTAATTTCCCATGAAATCTCTTCCCAATTGTCAATATACAAAAGGGAAAATAAATTTTATATGTCATCCTATTTAGTTTTTGCAATAGCACATTCCTGTCAATTTCTGCAACTATCTCTGTTCAAAAAAGTCAACTGCAAATTCCACCCAGTAACGTTCTAGTACGAGGCCTTGTGGAATCATAAGGATTCCCACTGTTTTTATGAGGTTTTTAATGGCTTCGTATCTATTTTCAAAGTTTTGTTGTTAGCAGAAAATGCTCCCTGCATATCTGAACAGGCAACTAGTTTTTTGGACAATAAGGGGACACTTCAACATTTGGATAATTACATTGTCATAAGAATTTTTGGCTCCATGGAACAACCTTCTCTCCTTCCATTTCACGTTACAGACATAATTGTTATTGCAGAAGTAGAACATCAATATAGATACTGGTTCCATCTATTCCAAAGGAAGAAAAAAAACAATTCATTCCTCTGCCTTAGAAAATAGGGGAGTTCATCTTGAAAAGAGTCAACAAAATTGACGATTTCGCAGCACATTTTAGCATCTCCAACCTCAGATATGCTGAAGACATAAGATGATTCAACCCCTATGATATTTTTAGACAACATTTACAATCACTTAGACTCGGAGATTGTTTTGTAAATAAACACCTGCCCAAAAATAGAGACAGTGACAGTCCTGCCTCTGATATCGACGACGTAGAGACAATGCAAAGCTTCACTAAATTAAACACGCAACAAGGGAAAGGCCCCGGTGACAAGATTGTTCAATCCACAAATACCACTCCAAAAAGTATGACATCCCAAAGCATCACTCCAACGACCCATCACAACAACATAGAAACTCAGAGTTCTTCAAACGGAGGAAGAGATAACGACCCTCCTCACTCTAAAATTGATAGTTCTCACAAGCTTCTAGTAGAGAAGAAGAGAAAAAAATATGTGGGTTAGGCAGAAGAGCCGGAAATTCAGAGATAGAACATGGAAGTTGACATTGATCTGGATGCCATGTTCCCCTTCCTTGATCAGCCCCAGGACGACATCCACCATAGCCATCCAATGGACATATCCGTTACCCAAAAATTTAACGAAGATGAATCCTTCGTATTCCAGAGAATTGCTTTTGATATTCGGAACAAAAGATTGATATTTGAGAAAAAAAATGTTAAAAATATGAAAGGAAAATCTCGTTCAGAGGTTGACGTTGCCAACATGTGGCCATCCCAAATCTGTCAACTTCACACCGTGACCGGAGAAGCGCTTCATGATTCCAGTGGACGCATCAAAACCCGAAATGCCAAATTGAAGGACCAAGTCAAGGAATTGGAAGACATTTTCATTCCTATGACATTTCTTGTCGATCCTTTGGAAATAACCATGCCTGGCACCCCTGCACCCAATGAAAAAACATCCTCCACCCTGCTCGCATCCTGTAAAGGATACGTGGAGAACAATATCAAAAAAATAATGGAACTGGTTACCCAGGTTTGGAAAATATCACAAAACTTTGCTTCCCTTGGAACTAGGGCACATAGCTTGCTCGAGATTTTGCAAGACGAATTAAAAGATGAAGAAAATTTCATTTTAAAAATGGTCATCCCTTTTGGCAATATTGTCAACAATATGACAGAAACAAAAATAAGAGAAGAAGATATTCCATCCAAAAACCGGATCGGCCAATTGAATGCATGTTGGAAACAAAAAGTAAAGAACTTGTGTCTCATTTTTCAATCATGTGAAGAAGCCATAGCGAAGAAAGATAACTTATTCACAAAACTGTCAAATATAGACTTAGCAGGGAAAACCAACGACTTCCAATACCCCCTCTTAATTCTTGCTCTTAACAAGGAAAGGGTTTTTTAAACAAGTTTCTATGTTGAATACCTTGTCTCTAGAAAAATTTTACAACATCCTTCAATTTTATCAAGCTCACGTCCATGACTGGCTAGTCAAATATGCAGTACAGAATGAGGAAATTCATCAGGCTCTCTCTAATCTTTCTATTGACTTCCAGGAATTAGAAAACAAATTTTTCAACATCAAAATCCATAATGAGATCAAGATCGCGCCAATGAGAAGCTACATTGAAGAATGGGTTGAAAGGAAATTGAAACAGGTCGCCAACGAAAGACAACAGGCAGTTCCCGACATTCCAACAATTGTGGAGAACATCCTTGAAACCGCAGTCGTCCCCGACATCAATGAAACAACAATCTCAAGCAAATAGCCAAAGTTCTCATATGTACCCTCACTGTAAGTTTAGTCATCGCATCTTTATTTGTTTCTCATCCCAATTATTCCACTTTCTTAAATACAAAAGCATAGGAAAACACTTATACCTTTCCATTTATTTTCTTTTGAAGCTATTGCACTCTATCTTCTTTCCACAATCCTGTTTCTTGTACATATTTCTCTAATGGTTTGCGGGAGCCCCAATCCCAGTCTACATGACAAACGCATGAAATTCTGGTTTATATGTAACATACTTTAATTTTTTGGTATATTTCAAAATTTCCATTAGTATGTAACAAACTTTCGTTTTTTGACACACTTGAAATAAAAAATGCATTTAAATTTTTATATGTTACACACTCTATTCTTATATTTCTGCATTGTGTATAACAAATGCATTTGTTTTTTCAAAATGTTAGACTTTTATTCTTATCCTTCAGTGGTTTGTATGGAAAATGTATCTACTCTTTTATATGTTACACATTTTTCTTTTTATATATATTTCAAAATAAATGGTGTTCAACAATGCAAGCGTCATTTACATATACCCCATGTTCACAAATGCATTTAAATTTATATATTACTTATCTCATATTAATTTTATGCTATCATATATTTTTATCTTTCACGAGTCCATATGGATAATGCATTTAAATTTCCAAATGTAATCTTGCAATGTCAACAAATGTTTTATTTTGTTATATACTTTCAAAAAAATTAGGTTTGCTATATACTTTCAAAAATTGGATGTTGTTGTGCGTGTTGACCGTTATTTACTTTTGCCCTATCTTCCGTGATATACATTTTTCAAAACATTTCCGTGATATACATTTTGCACCAAACACTTTGTTTCATTTACAATTCGACCACATTTTCCACAATTTGCTTTCTAACCTTCTTAGCAAGGATTGCGCTGCCACGCAACCTTGTTGTTTATAAGTAGTTATACTAATGTTTAAATTTTAAATTTAATTTATTTATATGTTTCTGTGGAATTGTAGAGAGAAAACCATTAACAATAATTAATATGAGTAAAATTGCCAATTTATATACATTTTAATTAAATATTTTAATTGAATATTGAAAAAAATAAAAAATTATACAATGCACATTTTAAATAAAGAAAAATTGATTTCATATAATTTTTTTTTAAATATATTAAAAAAATTGTGTTTATTAATTTTTAATTTATAGATGAATTAGAAATACACTTCTCTAATCTAATACATTATTATTTCATAATTTTTTTAAACATAAAATTCATAAGTTATTACTTTGAAAAAATGTGTTTATTGATTTTTTTTTTAATTTGTAGATGAGCTAGAAATACACTTCTCTAATCTAATCTAGGACGTTATTATTTCATAATTTTTTTAAACTTAAGATTGACTAGTTATTACTTTGAAGTGTAACAAAAATGTTGGAACATCATCAATTTTTACTTTGAAATGCAAGGATGAATGTAAAATTTTAATGCGGATTCATTTAATTAATAATATTGGAATAAAAAAGTTTTTTCACCAATATTTTTAATAATTGAAATCATTATTACATGTAATACATTTTAAAATTAAAAAAATATATTATAAAAATTCAAAAACTAAAAATATTTGTTTAGATTTTATTTATTATAAGTTTTTTTTTTAATGTAGGTATTAAAATATATGATAAATAGTGAGCGGTAATGAGTAATGTTTCTAAGTCATAGGTTATTAATTTTTTTATTTTTTTTCAAAAAAATCAAATTTTTAACCAATTAAAAATAGTTTGAAATTTTAATATAAAAACCATTATAAATATAAAATTTAGAAAACATAATTATACAACAAAACAAAATATTTACTATTTTTTAAATTAAATATTGATATTTTAAAAACAAATTACAAATAACTTATTTTTTAAATTGTTATATAAATAATCAAGTTTTTCATAGGTGGTTATACACATTATCATTTACTTAATGAATATTGAGAGTTTAACTTATTATTACATTGTTTTCTTCGTTGGGACATGTATAGTTAATAGATTGAGCACTTTATGATTGTATTTTATGTTATCCTTGAATACAAAATAGTTTTTTTTTCTTGGAGTATATATATATATATATATATATATATATATATATATATATATATATATATATATATATATATATATATATATATATAAAAGTGATAATAATGATATAATGTTTTCACTTTATATATATATATATATATAAAGTGTGTAATGATATAAAGTTTTTCACTTTATTTTTTTAATTAAAATTTTAAATGATTGATATTATAATAATTATTGATTTCTAATTAAATTTTTGATAATTATTCACCTAATTAAAATATTTTTGTAAACTTTGTAATAAATATTTAATTGTTTCTAGTAAAGTTAAGAAAATGTACTAAGTTCCCTTGTAAGTTGAAATGAACCATTGTGGTGATTGACATACATTAGAGCTCAAGGAAGTAATCTGCTTGATGATCAAAAGGAGAAGAGTAATTAAGAATGTCCCATGATGAGAGAAGACAGTTGTTCAATGATCAAAAGGAGAAGAATAATTGAGTTTTTCCTATGATGAACGAAGATAGTTCTTGAGCCATGACCATCTGCAAATTTCTTGCCAAGTTTCACTCTCCATTAGAATTTTAATGAGTGCCAACCACTCTAGAATTATTACTATCCATACAATATCAAATGAAATCAAATGTAGAGAATTACTTGTTGGCTATTATTTCTATTCTCAATTTTGTGTAACTAGCAATTCTCTCTCCATTCAAACCGTTGGAGTTTTTGGTGAGCAATGTATTTCCCGTTGGAAAAATTTGGAAGGTGCATTTCCTATTTAAGAGGTCAAAGGATTCCCTTGGACCATTGACAATCCCCACAACGTTCCCACAAATTTTGAAGATGCATTGTTTATCCAAGAGATCATGGACTTCCCTTGGACCATTGATAGTCTCCACAACCTTCCCACAAATTTGGAAGGTACATTAGTTATCCAAGAGATCAGGGGCTTCCCTTATACCATTGGCAATCTCCAAAACCTTCCCACTATACGTATATGTATGCAGTAGTGGGGTTGTGTATAATGTTGTATTCCTCTTCCAAAAGTCGTGAGATTGATTCTGATTAGCTAGATTATTAATTGAATCCAACATTGGTTGACTTATAGGCCCATAAACCGACTTATAGGCCCATAAACCCACATAAATGAGTTCCCATTGGTTGCATTGTTGGTTATTGAATTTCACTTACAAATGTGGGTTGTATATGTACCATTAGATTGTAGAGTGCATTATTATTTGTATTAACATAATTCCAAAGATGGAGTAAGTACAACATTTAAGTATATTGGTTCACAATTATCATTAGTTTTGGTTGTAAAAGTCATACAATTAAGCCAAATCCAGAATAGGGTTCATTTGTCCTTGTTGGAGAATAACAAATAAATAAGCATGATCTCACTTAATTAGGCCATAGACCTATTGTTTATGGATTAATTATAATAAAAACCTCTAAAATAATGTATTATTATTAGAATCAACATTGATAACATTTCATTAAAACAAATTTTATGGAAAACTAATTCCTTTGACTATGGGTCATGGCCACAATGAAGCGAAGACAATTGCCAGACTCAAATCAGATAGTTAATTAAAAATAACTACTTTACAGTAATTAAATTCCAAAGGAAAGAAAAGAGAACAAACTTGGAATCCAATGTTTGAAGTCGATCCCTCTTGAGAACTTTCTCTCTAGAACTCTTGCACAATGATCCTCTTCAAACTCCTCCAAACAAAGAGACAAGAAACTGCAAATAGGTAGTTATCTGCTAACAAAATAGACATAATAATTTTAATTTTCATAATAGATTCAAAACACAATATAGATAATCTCATTAATAGCATGAATCAAAAAATAAAACTATATCAAAATGAGAGATATTTTATTATTAAGAACATAAAAGTTGGTTACAACCTGTAACCATTGCAACACTGTCCCAAAAACGGTTTCGAAGTTCCTCCACCCAAGGTCAGAGTGTCAATGTTTCATCGAAACATGCATAAGAGATCTAGCTAAAGCAAGTACAAACAAATCTTATCAAGAAAGGATGAGAGATTCAATATGGAAGAATGAGAAAATATATTCACACTACTCCAATGAGCTAATCAATGATGATCATTGCTACATATGATGATCAATATGATGCAATGAATGAGTGGAATACACTCATATATAGGGCACAACATTATGTAATTAAGAAAAACAATCAAGAAATTAGTTTTCCTTAGGAACGCATTCATGCATAATAGTGATGGTTGAAATAGAAGTCTAAAATAGAATTAGTCAGTTAACTCCCACTGAACTAGTGTGTCAAAAATAGAAATTTCTCCAACACCCCTGATGAGCATTAGTATGGAGTAAAAATGATTCCTGACTACTGGGCCATATTAGGTACTCATGTACAATATAACTAAATAACATTGAATAAAAATGAGGAAAGAGGGAAAACCACGTGGGAACCCCCCGCCCTCAAAAGACAATGCATCAAAAGAAGAAAAGGAAGCTGCTAGGCAATTATGTTCTTCACTCCAAGACGATCACGTACAGTCTGAAACTTATTCTCACTGAAAGTCTTCATGAAGATGTGGAAATATTTATGGATATGATGAAGTACTTTAGCAACCTGTCTATTCTTGTACCTCTTGATCCTATGGACCCATCTACACCTGAACATATTCCTTTCTGGTGGAAGTGGAACCAGATCCCAAGTCTAATTCTCTAGGAGTGAGTCATACATGTTCTGCATCGCTTCTTTCCATAATGGATTTCCCACAACCTTACTATATGGGTATATGTATTGGAATATTGAACCATATAGAAATGCATGGCCATCGTTAGTTCATAAGTTGAAAGTACATGGGAAGGCTCCTCATGATGAGATTGAGTCCTTCCTGAATCCAATGGATTCCTTGCAATATGACCTGCTGTATTAAGTGTGAATTGTTACTTCTTGGGAATCTGCTGAAGCTTTGGCGTTGGCTTCTTATCTAGCTGTACTACCTTCTTATTTCCATGTACAAAATCTAAGTGTATGGAATCATCTCTGATGTCTGAAACTGATGGAAGAACAAGAGTATATGCATGTTGCACTAGAGGTGCATGAAAAGTACTCTCCTTATGTGTAATTAGTAAAGAAGAATCACCATCAACAAACTTAGTAAATTTATACAACCTTGATTTGTGATCCACCTCATCAATTACAATAATGGAATTGTCATGCATGTCAATTGCAAAAATTGAATCTGATGTAAATTCAACATTTTTACCTTATTGAGTGATCTGATAAACTGAGAGAAGATTCATAGAAATATTTGGAACATGTAAAACATTCTCAAAACTTCTATTATGGAGTTCCACTCCTCCCTCTCCATATACTACTACTGGAGTATCCTCCCCCATTAGAATAGGGGGTCTTGAGCATGAGCTCAAATAAGTAAAAACTTCCTCTTTTGCTTCCATATGATGTGATGTGCCAGACTCTATAATCCATTAATTATATGAGGAATTAATTGCAATAAGAGCACAATGATTACCTTTCTTAGACACAAGATCTGCTTCCTTCTGCTTCTTGACTCCTTCAGGAATGAAGTTTCCAAGATTGTTCTGGTTAAGTACATATTCCATAAGATTGATTTGTTTCTTCATGCATGTGGATTCTTCATGATTTGGTTTATTTCACTAAGTGCATTGTTTTCCCTTCTTATTCTTCTTGGAACTTGAAGAATTGTTGAAGGGTTTGGAATATTCGTCCTTCTCGTTGTGTTTCTCCTTTCCGTTCTATTTGGATGATCCTTTTCCATGATGAATGGTGAGTGCATATTCTTTGGGATCCTTTATTAGGTCCATCTGAATGATATTTTCCTGCCCAGGTGTGATATAATCAACGAATTGATCCATGGTAGGAATCTTCCAATATTTCCCCATGAGATACCTGCCAGAATGGAAAGTGGAAACATAAACATCATATTTTGGTCCTATCTTGGAGAAGATTATTAGAATAAGTTGGTCCACTTGTTTAGAATTATCAATACCAAAACATTCCAAACTAAATATCAAATATTTAAACTTGGTAAAGAAATATTGTATATTATCAAAACTTTTAGGATCCAAGGTATTCAACTCTACCTCAAGCATATGACCTCTCATCTTATCCTACATTCCAAACATAATTTCCAAGGTGGTCCAGATCACATTTGGAGTCTTGCATGCAACAACATGAAACCATAAATCAATGGAAATCAATTCAAGAAGAGGTCATGTGGTCTCATCCTTTTGATTCTCCCATCTGGTCTTCTCAATTGCTAATGTAGGTTTTGTTTTTGTGCCCATCGTCAAGTTGTATAGTCCTTTCCTTCTGAGTTGGAATTTAGACTTGAGATTCCAATCAAAATAATTGTATGGTGTGAGGATTACCACCCTGTTTGAATGTAGAATAGGTGTCGTATCCATCTCTCCCAAAGTCCACTTCTCTGAGAAACCCTATAATTTACCCTCAATTTGCAAGTGAAAAAATTGAGAAATCATTGTTGAAAGGGCACATCAAATGGAAAATTCGTATCAGTTCAAGGAGGTGATATTTTGGATTCCTTTATGAGAAAATGATGAGGAATTTCTCCGAATGGTTGAAAAACCACTTGAAAAATGGTTTGGTTTACTTCTCTCATGGACCGTTTCCTTATAAAGTTAATATTTTGGGAGAAATCACTACAAAAAGGGGTACTTTTAAGAGGTTGTCGCACCTTGCCTTCATACACAGAGCGACATGCACCTAGTTGTCGCACTTTGGCAGTGTACTAGGGTTTGAAAAGTCCATAATTGAAAACATTGTTAGGCCAGAGTGTGACTCTCGCACCTGTCAACGGGGAAAAGTTGTGACAAGTTCAACTTGTCGCACTTTTCGACAAAGAAAGGTTGTGACAATATCTGTTACGCAGATTTTGCTCACCAAAACTCCAATTTTCTTTATTCTTTGTCTTG
Source organism: Picea sitchensis (assembly GCA_010110895.2). Lineage (NCBI taxonomy): Eukaryota > Viridiplantae > Streptophyta > Pinopsida > Pinales > Pinaceae > Picea > Picea sitchensis. The sequence continues at coordinate 277,807 of SNQJ01S0000794.1, read as the reverse complement.
TATGGATTTCTCCAAGAAACATAGCTCTGATACCATGTCAATGTTTCATTGAAACATGAAAAAAACATATAGCTAAAGAAAGTACAAAAAATCTTATCAAGAAAGGACAATAGATTCAATATGGAAGAACGAGAAAATATATTCGCACTACTCCAATGAGTTGATCAATGATCGAATGATTGATAATTATGATCAATATGATACAATGAATGAGTGGAATAGATTCATATTTATGAGAAAACATTCCATAATTAAGAAAAACAATCAAGCAATTAGCTTTTCTTAGGAATGCATGCATGCATAATAGTGATGGTCTAAATAGAAAGTCTAAAATAGAACTAGTCAGTTAACTCCCACTGAACTAGTGTGCCGAAAATAGAAATTTCTCCAACATAGAGATAAAAAATAAAACCGCTAAATCTTTATGTTGCAACAGGTCCAAGGAAGCAATGTATTTCTTCCTGACAAGATAGGGAGAACATAAATTTTGAAAATAAGGGTTTTTAGAGGGAAAGGAAAATCTGAGATGCAAGGGAAAAGGGGACTTGCAGGACTATATGGAAAATGTTAGCATAAGGATGCATTTATCTATTCTTTTTTTCCTCGACACCAAGGCTCTAATTTATACTCCCTTTTGATAGTTGGAGTAGTTATGAACGAGCTAGAGAAGGTCAAGAACCTAGGGAACCCATCAATTCTACCCAAAATATCAGGATATAATACTTTTTTGAGACAATTTAACATGTAAATGGGTTGCTAAATAGAAAGGCGTGTATGTACGTAAGTTCATTTAAGGAGAGTCACATACATCAAGAAAAATGGGGGTTTTAAAGTATTTTTTGGGAGTAAGAGGGGGATTTTGGTCTTGGAAGCAGGGAAAGGGATGTAACTAAGGCTAATGAGTCATAGTGAGCATATGTGGTGTCAAATGACACTATAACAGATGCCCCATAATGTGTGAGTTCAGAAGAGAAATTGATGAACGCAATAAATTACAAAGTAATCATGATATTATGGAGGGACCATTGGGTAGGAGTAGTTGAAGACCAATCCCAGAACAATACCTACAATAAAAACAAGTAATATACTCTCTTCCCAAGTTGGGCATACCCATGCTGAGGATTGATGTAGGCATGGCTGCCAAATCAAGGACATTGTTGATCCATGAGTAATGAAAACATAAATGATCTCCATGGCCATGAAAAATGTACACAATGGATCCATGTAATATATAGAAGTGCAAATCATGGCCATGAGTAAAATACACAGTACATCCATGAAAAAATGTAGATCATATCCATGAATGGATACACAATGGATCTATGTCTTAGAATCAAATAGAGGATATTTGGAACAAACAGAGTAAATAAATTGATCCTCTCAAGTACCAATGTCGAAGAGGGTGGTACAGTCAATACAAGTCGGGTAGGAGCACAAAATATGTGATGCTCGTACTTCACCCAAGGTATTCAAAATAACCTGCAATGGTACGATTCTACATTATGCAAATAGATTTGTTGAAATTGAACATAGTGAGATACTATTTGATTACCATTCATTGATGTATATTTTTAATAAACATGGGATAACCCATCGATAATGATAGTGAGTTTCAAGGTACCTAGTACAATATAACAAATGTGAATAAATGAGTTGATGTCGAAAACATGATAGAATATATTGATTAGGTAACATTTATGTATTCCCACTATCAATAACGGGGGAACCCGTCACTAATGACTGCAATCCCCAAGGTACTAATAATGACTCTAGATCCCTATCTCGAAGAAAGATGTGTTGAAGTCGATAGGAAGAGATATGCTCGAAGGAAGGAATTAAGGAATCCTCCATAATCCATCTAGAGGAACAACAGAAGGCTAAAAAATTGGAAGAACTTGAACGAAAAGATTAAAAAGACCAAATTGAGGTATGAATCTGGCATGTACTAGATGGAATATCACATGAAAGAGACTCTTTGAATTGTATCCAATTATGAATAATGTTGAAAAAGACAAGGAATCCACCAATGGGGTCAAATGGAAACCAAGGTACCACATGAATCCCTTTGTGTGATACCAAGGTTTGTCATATTTTGAGTGCAAGGTCACTTATCAATAATGTAAATAGGCCTAGGGTGAAAATCTAAGTCACACTCTCAGAGAAATGAGGCATAGTCGATAAGAGATGACCCACTAACAATAAATAAATGGGGCCCTTCTATACTGGCACGAGTGAAATAAAATGATACTTGCGAAAATGAAAAGAACTTGACATAGGGGAAGGCCGACTTGGAAAATCAAGAATTATGTAGAGTGGCTGACACTAGTTGACATTCCTTGAATAGAAACAAAACACAATGTGATTTGGGAACCATAGACTATAAACTGGGATAGGTCTGTGACACAGGAGGTATCAACAAACGCTCCATATGACTGGAAGAATAACCGTTCGGAGGATATTATGGTAAAAAATGAGAAAGGGCCTCCTAAATCTATACTAAACATAATATAGTGAGGTAAAGACTTAGAATATTTTGTTATGTTCAATGGAAACACAAGTAGCTTCCATATAAAAACAGAGACGCATTCCTATTCTTCTTTTTTGTTTTTTGATTTTTTTGTCTTTTTCATATTATAAAGCCTAAAAAAGAATAAAATAATTCTATGTTGCAATGGAGGAAATGAACATCGTGGAAGAGAAAACCAGTTCCATGCATAAGTAAAATACCTATGCTCAATGCGAGGAAACACATGCAGGATATGGTTGATTAGGGGAATTTCCCTCCTGGGATAAAGGGTGTCAAGTTACAAAGGCTATTATTGCAAGGATAACATATGATCGAGAATGCATATACAAGTGGCTATAGAACAACAACCTGAAGCTGACATTAGGCCTGAAAAGTGCAGGAGATCAATATGCAATGCAAGTACGACTTAACACAAAAAATTTAGAATCCCCGCGGGTAATTGGAAATAAAAAGATAAGAAGAAGATATTAATCTTCAATGGAAAGTCATGGAGTAACTGAATAGCGCCCCCAAGCCTATGAAAGTATTTCAGCATGTGTGCCAAACTCCGAGCAAGGTTCTAAGTAGGGCATCCATGAATGGTAGGCTCTACGACATGAATTACAACACTTCTAAACAACAAAGAAGGTTTTTTTTCATAACTTAGTGGCATTGATCCCAAAGAAAATTGAAACAAGAAACAAATACTGAAAAAAATTATGAAGAGGAAAATCTAACCTATATGCCAATTTCGAGATCATTACTCGTTAGAATAGATCGACGTGGAAGAATTGGTACCAAATAAAAACGTCTTCAAATTCCTTTATATAATAACAAAAACAGTATACCATAAGTTAATAAGTCCAATATAGAATCCTATGATAAAATCAATTGCTATGGGATATAGAACTTGAAAACAAGAAACCCTAAAAGTACAGTATGTACATAGCAACGCACAAACTTGTGAATTATGCGTAGTCTTTCTCCGATAAAGCCCATTTCTAGGCTCATGCCAAGGGTTTGTTTGGTAACCAACCTGTAAAGCTTCCAGTTCAAGAGGAGGTTGAAAATACAAAATCATAGCTTCAAGGATAGCCTCATCCGAAGGAAATTCAACATCTAGGAAACTATAAGGACTCAAAGAGTCACCACTATGAGGGGTCGGGGTCTCACAAAAGGTAAGATCAAAATCAAGAGAAAACTCAATATTACTCATGCCAACAGGGGGAAGCAAGGGCTCGAATGCCCCCATTGGATAAAGCACATGATCAATTGTCGAGACCTTGTCTCAAGAAGGAAAATGCGACTATAAATATTGTTTCTCAAAATAAATTGAACATCGAGGATATGACGCCAGATAATTCACCCTTGGAGGAGAAGATTTTACTCGAAAACTAGGTACGCACAAAGGGGAAACTTGAGCTAAAGTCGAACTAGGATGGTGATTATTAGATGAAAGTTGATCAATAGTGACAATTCTTCCATTGTGAGGGAAATTTATCACATGAAAGAACATATACACCACAACATTCATAACATACACATAATCACATCGAAAAATCATATTGAAATATAAAGGGCCTAGCACCACTAACAGATCAACTAGGAAAATCTTCCCACCTAACGTGATAGAAATTTGAGGAATAATCCCCAGACATTCATTAGGTATTTTTTCGAAATCCAATAACTAACTGGTAACTGAAACAAGCTTGGGACAACCCAAATCTTTCCAAGCCTAGGAGGATAAAATACTTGTAGAGGATCCTTCATCTACAATACATTGGTAAATACCCATTGAATTGAATTTAACCCTTATCTGGAAAGGTGTAGAAAAAGGAAGACAAGACTCCAAAAGATCATTCCAATCAAAGGAAATAATCCTAGGACTTAGAGGGGGTGTACTGGAAGAGAGTGGAATGCCCCCTTGTGAACTTGAAATTGTAAAGACATAGTCAAAATGTGCATCACTCACGGTAAGAAGAGGGATCAGACGAAGATTGCATTAGTGAGACCACTTTGGTAGACTCGTCACTCTCCAATATAAGATTGAGATCAACTGAAGATTTCAATGGAACAACCAGTTCCTCAAACAATGGTTGAATAGGATGTTAGACAACATGGTCAAGAGACACATCACCCCCCAAAATGAAAGTGGTATTGGCTGAATATTCCACTAGTGAAACCACTTCATCAACCAATGATTGGATACATTTTTTGGAAACCAAAGATGACTGAGAACTAGAAGGGCCTTCAGACAAGGGCCACACTCGTCTCAAGGGAACTTGGGCTTATGTACTATTCATCTAGGATTCTCAACCGTATCAATTCCCCTAAAATGAATTGAATTGGTCAATGGGTTTCCCCTATCATGACTTGTAGTGGCTAGGTGTTGATCTCCAACATTAATCATAGAGGTTGGTGATTTTCTTCTAGTATGAATAAAAATGATTAGACTTGTACCCCTATCATGACTTGTAGTTGTTAGTTGCTTGTCTTCAACATGAATCACAAAGGTTGTTGACATAAAATCAACATGACTTGCAAAGGTTGGTTTCACACTCCAAGAATGACTAGCAGAGGGTAGTTGCTAGTCCCCAACATGACTTGCAGAGGTTGGTGACTTGATGCCAATAAGACTTGCGGTGACTAGAATTTCTCTCACAACATGACTTGCAGAGGCTAGTTTGTTCCCCCCAACATGACTCACAGCGATTGGTTAGTTACCCCTAGCATGACTTGCAAAGATTGGTGACTGGTCTCTAATTTGAATAACATATGTTAGTGACTTATTTTTCGTACTCTTACTCTTCCTACTCCTTTTATACATATGGTTACTAGTAGCAAGACATTCTGACGCAACCCCGCTCTCTCAGCAGGCGGTCGCTCCACCAGGACCTTCTGTTTCTCATGGGCCCGAAGAGTCGACACTCTTCAACTCCCTAGGGAGTCCCGAGTCACCCACAGCAACCCCTTCGGAAATCGGGATATCGCGGCCCGGGGGTTCGCGGTTCATGCGAGCACAATGCACTAACAGCTCCAACCTCCGAGACCCGAACTCCGAATGGTCAATAGTCAACGTTCTCGGCCTCGGGGATTTTCCTATCGGGGAATCGGCGGATGAAAGGCAGTGAGATACTTACCCTTCGAAACCCCGAGCACCGATGTGCCGATATGCTTCCACGTGTCTCCCACTGACTTCCGGGTCCCACACTGCCACGTCACGTCGGGATTTCGCGGCTCGCGGGTCCGCGACTCCAAGTCTCCTGCTACTGGAAACCCCGAATGCCGAAACTCCGATGTTTTCGGATTTGTGCCACCTGTCCCTCCAGGAATCGACGGCTCAGCTCGAATCGGGGGATCGCACTTCGCGATTTCAANCGGCTCGCGGGTCCGCGACTCCAAGTCTCCTGCTACTGGAAACCCCGAATGCCGAAACTCCGATGTTTTCGGATTTGTGCCACCTGTCCCTCCAGGAATCGACGGCTCAGCTCGAATCGGGGGATCGCACTTCGCGATTTCAATGTGCATGCAATTTTAGCACTCGCCAACCCCGATTTTCCGACACCCGATGGCCAATGGCCCTACTTGCGCTTGAGGTTAAACTCCTCGCTCCTTCTCCCGGATCCAACGATCCACGGGACTTCGCGGGTCCTTACGACGAATCTAAGTCGTCGGTTCTCTTCCACTAGAGAATCCTCAGTTTCTCCGCCTTCGTCCAATGCAACTGAATACAAAGGCGTTGCCTCTCCTGATCTTTCATTAACTCGCTTATTTCAGGGATTTCCCGAACATGTTCCTTGTGCTCAGTCTTCAATCACTTCCGAAAGTGGTGAAGTCTTCCGGCTCCTGTGCATTCACTCTTGCAACATTTCGCCCTTTCCTCTTCTCAGACTTGCCACTGAGACTCACCTTCGACCTGCACTCACCTGCACGGTTCGAATAACCCAACTTCACTCTGAACGAAGTGAGAACAAAGGTTCAATGGTTCGGCCTCCTCGACGCACTCTATGCGGAGGAATTCGACTGCCTCCACGCAGGAATCTCCTGGCCTAAACAGAGAAACAATTTGAAGCTCACTCCTTCACTCTCTCATGTCTCGAACCTGATATGCAATTACATACGCAGCATATAAAAGATAAGCATAGAAAGAAGCAAACATGCACAAGCATAATATCAGCAACACATAGAGATCAAACACGTCCATGGAATTGAATCAGGGCTCTTCCTATTAATTCAATAACTGTACATGGAGGTTTCTTCATAGGCTCTCTTCTCTGCTCTCTTCTTTTTCCTATATGAATGAATGAGAATGATACAATGATACAAGGGAGGGTGTCTATACTCCGTTTCCCCTCTCAAACGGTGACTGTCTAATCTACAGTTAATTATCCTATCTACCTGAACTAAATCTAAGTAAATGCCTCAGCTACCTAAGGACGAGAGCTTATCCGCTCAAGATCCGTTACAATCTATAAGTGCGCTTCATCACATCAAAACATTAATGCTTGGCGCAGCCATATATTACAATGGTTCAAAATTTGGATGCTGGCGCTTTCCAGCTATTCCTTTTCCCCCACGCGCTGGCTCGCACGATGTAATTCGGATGCTCCTGCATCATACTCCTCGGCTCAAAAGATTTCATGGGCTCCTGCTCATGAGCTCCTGTACAGTCTGCCCATGTTTTTGTATAATTGCCTCAGTCTCCCAGCTGGCATCCTCCACTGGGTGGTTCTTCCATTTGACCAGGTATTCAAAATATTGCTTTCTCCTGGTCTTTTTACCTGCTCTCTTCTCCAGTATGCACTCCAACTGAGGCTTCTGTGCTACTGGTAGCTGCTTCTGCCACTGGACCACTGGTTCATCAGTTCCAGTGTCTGCTCCATCAGTTTTATACGGGTATAAATCCGATATGTTGAAAATCGGAGATATTCCAATGCCCTCTGGCAACTCAAGCTCATATGCATTCTCCCCAAATTTCTTCAGGATTTTGCACGGTCCAATCTTTTTCATTTTGAGCTTGTTATATGTCCCCCATGGGAACCTTTCTTTCCTCAAGTGTGCCAGAACCACATCTCCAACTTCAAACTGAAGTTGTCTCTTCCTCTGGTCGGCTCTGCGCTTGTATTCTTGATTGGTTTTCTGCAACCGTTGGTTCACCTCTGCGTGAAGTTCTTGCATTGCCTCAGCGAATTCTTCAGCCCTTGCGCTGCTGGTCTCAGCTTGTTCTAGCTCCCTGAGCTCAGATACTCCTCTCGGCTGAGTTCCATACAAAATCTGAAATGGGCTCTTGCCTGTACTCCGATTCACCGAATCATTGTACGCGAATTCTGCCTGTGGTAGGATCTGATCCCAACTGGTGTGATGCTCCGTCACCAGGCTTCTCAATAAGTCCCCCAAGCTTCTGTTGACGACTTCGGTCTGCCCATCTGTCTGCGGATGGTAGGCATAACTGAAAGC
>SNQJ01S0000794.1:202974-269799 GCA_010110895.2 Picea sitchensis | reverse complement strand
TCCGATGTTTTCGGATTTGTGCCACCTGTCCCTCCAGGAATCGACGGCTCAGCTCGAATCGGGGGATCGCACTTCGCGATTTCAACGTGCATGGAATTTTAGCACTCGCCAACCCCGATTTTCCGACACCCGATGGCCAATGGACCTACTTGCGCTTGAGGTTAAACTCCTCGCTCCTTCTCCCGGATCCAACGATCCACGGGACTTCGCGGGTCCTTACGACAAATCCGAGTCGTCGGTTCTCTTCCACTAGAGAATCCTCAGTTTCTCCGCCTTCGTCCAATGCAACTAAAGACAAAGGCGCTGCCTCTCCTAATCTTTCATTAACTCGCTTCTTTCAGGGATTTCCCGAACATGTTCCTTGTGCTCAGTCTTCAATCACTTCCGAAAGTGGTGAAGTCTTCCGGCTCCTGTGCATTCACTCTTGCAACAGTTCGCCCTTTCCTCTTCTCAGACTTGCCACTGAGACTCACCTTCGACCTGCACTCACCTGCACGGCTCGAATAACCCAACTTCACTCTGAACGAAGTGAGAACAAAGGTTCAATGGTTCGGCCTCCTCGACGCACTCTATGCGGAGGAATTCGACTGCCTCCACGCAGGAATCTCCTGGCCTAAACAGAGAAACAATTTGAAGCTCACTCCTTCACTCTCTTAGGTCTCGAACCTGATATGCAATTACATACGCAGCATATAAAAGATAAGCATAGAAAGAAGCAAACATGCACAAGCATAATATCAGCAACACACAGAGATCAAACGCGTCCATTGAATTGAATCAGGGCTCTTCCTATTAATTCAATAACTTTACATGGAGGTTTCTTCACAGGCTCTCTGCTCTGCTCTCTTCTTTTTCCTATATGAATGAATGAGAATGATACAATGATACAAGGGAGGGCGTCTATACTCCGTTTCCCCTCTCAAACGGTGACTGTCTAATCTACAGTTAAGTATCCTATCTACCTGCACTAAATCTAAGTAAATGCCTCAGCTACCTAAGGACGAGAGCTTATCCGCTCAAGATCCGTTACAATCTATAAGTGCGCTTCATCACATCAAAACATTAATGCTTGGCACAACCATATATTACAATGGTTCAAAATTTGGATGCTGGCGCTTTCCAGCTGTTCCTTTTCCCCCACGCGCTGGCTCGCACGATGTAATTCAGATGCTCCTGCATCACATTCACGAGAAGAGGGAGAAGGAGAAGGAGAAGGAGTAGAATTCACTAACGTAGAAGATGAAGGATCACCATCCATTTAATGCCCATGACATAGGGTGGTTATATAAGAAGAAACAAGAGCATTTAGGGCATTCATAGTGGTTCACAACAAAACCGATAGTCCTACATTCAATCTAGGAATGTTTAGTGTGGCCATCAAGGGGGCACCAACATTTCCAAAGAACATAAAAACACAAGAAGCCCCTTGGGTAGGGGTCCCTTGGTTGGCATCCTCAAGAAATTTGGTCATATTGTTCTTATGCACATGTTCATCCCTTGCAGGATTTTTCATGTCCATAAAAGTCTCTTTCACTAACTCTGGCGAGATAGTGGTATAAAAACCCATGCCTTCTAGGAGGCGACTCCATGCTTTCAAGAGAATGACCAAGGGTCATTCCTAAGTAGCAGAGTGATTGGTCGACCACTTTGAATTAATGACCCAAAAGTGGTGATATAGACACAACCTAAGGCCAACTATGCAAAGAAACACTCCACTAAAAATTCCTAAGAGAAACATCTCAAAAAACCAACTTCTCCAAAACTTCAACCCATGTGGATAAGGTTCTAAGTTCAAAGTAATGAAAAAGTGGAAAGGGACCTTATGGATACCATCACAGGTTGATCAAGTCCCAAGACCGATGAATGAAGGAGTGATAATCACTTACCCCGACCTCCACTTACTAACTCTACCTGGTGCAAGTAACCCTCACTTTGCGAGGCACCCTCTAGGGGTATTGATTATGCGATATGATGTATGCCTCTGGTACAATGAGAAAACCTCCAAAGTTACCTCTAAGATACATACAAAAACAAACCATGGATACCAACTCGCAGTCAACGTCGAGGAGGTACAGTCGACAATCGGGATTGAACTTATGGGCATGGTAACAAAGTCCAAAGAGTTTAAAGTGTAGTCTCTTAGGGAGGTAAGGGAACTAGTGAAACCCCCAAAAACTATCTCACCACTATGCTTATTCAAGGTTTGGTGGGGTAATCTCCTTGGATCTCCTTCATGCAACCTTATTCCTTATTTTTAACTCCTCTGTTAGAGGAGACTCTTGACTATACTTATATGCAAATTGTGTTTGATTCTCTCTATCTCAAAATACTATGTTTGTTTATCATCCTTGGAGGTTTATCTCTCCAATCCTAATCCAAGGCCATAACCCTAAACTTGTTTATGAACCCTAGAAACAAAGTCTAGTATATTTTAAGTTCAATGTTCATTTTAGCAATAGTTTTTGACTCAAAAGATACATAAGCAAACTCCCCAAAAGGGACCCCAAATAAACAAAACAAAGCTTAAAAAAGGCTGAAAACAAGCAAAAGAGTCATTTTTAGGAGGTGTATGTGACTCTCTCCACTATAGGTTGCTTATATAAGCTCATGTACATGCCCTAGATCATTTTATGGAGCAAAGTTGAAGTTTGTACGCGACTTGGCCTTCTATAAGGTGTGTATGTATGCACTTTGGCATTCTAGAGGGTGTGTATGTATGCACTTTGGCCTTTTATAGGTCAGGTACATGAGCCAACACTTACCTTTTCTTAAAGGTGTATGTACATGCTTAACTCCTATATAAGGGTAGCATATGTATGAACATTTTTTAAAGGAAAGAGCGTATGTACTTGGAAAAGTTAGGTATAAATCTCAAAACACAAAATGTAGCAAAGAGATCAAAAGAAAGCTAGAAATAATGGAAACCAAAAAGCAAATTCAAGAATGACTCAAAAAGTAGAAACAATTTATGAAACCAAAAAACAATACCCAAAGACTTAGAGGATCTAAGAAGACCCTATAGTACCACAACCCCAACTTCTAGTAATCTAGAAAGAGAAGAAAATTCAAACCTAGAACATGTATGTGACTTCCTAAGAAACAAGAAGCGTATGTACGCGACTATGTTCAAGGAAAGTTGTGTATGTATGTGACTATACTAGAATAAAAACACGCACACCCTAAAAAACCTCTCAAACTTGATAGAGAAAGGTTTGGAATACTCACGAAGGATTGCAAAACTCTAGAGACTCCTAAATAAAGGTCTAGGGCACATAAAAAAACTTAAAAATAAATGCAAACAACAAGTACCCCTAATGACCCAAAAATGTAATATCACCAGTGGAGTCGCCAATTTTGTATGGAAAACTAAGTCCTATGGCTATGAGTCGGGATCACAATAGAGTGGTACCCTAAAAGATCATTCTCAAACTCAAATCAAGCAGTTAATTAAAAATAACTACTTTACAATAACTAACTTCCAAAGGAGAGAAAAGAGAACAAATCTGGAATCTAATGCTTAAAGTTGATCTCCCTCGAGAACTTTTGCTCCAAAACTCTTGGACAACAATCCTCTGAAATTGCTTTCAAACAAAGAGACAAGCAAATGCAAATAGGTAGTTATGTGCTAACTAACTAGATATGATCATTTCAATATGCATAATAGATTCAAAACAAGATATAGATAATCTCATTAAAAACATGAGTCAACAAATAGAACTAGATGAGAACGAGAGATATTTTTATTATTAGCATCATAAAAGTTGGTTACAACCTGTAACTTAACTGTTACAAAATGATCCCAAAACTAGGCTCCAAGTTCCTCCACCCAAGGCTAGAGATGACAAACAAAACCTCCAAAACTTTATGTTCCAATAGGTCCAAGGAAGTAATGGATTTCTTGGTGACAAGATAGGAAGAACACAAATTCTAAAAGCAAGGGTTTTTAGAGGGGAAGGACAATCTCATGCAAGGAGAAAAGGGGACTTGCAGGGCTATATGGAAAATGACAGCATAAGAGTGTATTTCTCTGTCCTATTTTTCTTCCACCCCAAGGCTCTAATTTATACTCCCTTTTGACAGTTGGAGTAGTTATGGATGGACTACATGAGGTTGAGAACCTAGTGAACCCACGAAATATGAGGATTTAATATTTTTTTGAGCCAATTTGACATGTACTCGAGTTGCTAACTAACAAGGAACATATGTAAGCGAGTTGCTTTAAGGAGAGTCACATACATCAAACAAATTGGGGTTTTTTGAATTTTTTTTTGGGAGGAAAATGAAGATTTTGGTCCTCTAAGAGGGAAAGGGATATATCTTAGAACCAGTAATCATCATAAGCATATGTGGTGTCAAATGATGCTATACCATTAACATGATGGGATATGGTTCATTCCATATGAGGTCATAACTCTCTCGCCAATATCTCTTGAGAATATGAACTCACATCAGCTCATGATATGACCTCCTAACTGATTAGGGTTTATAGTTAGTTTATTTTTATTATCAAATGAAACATCATGTTGCTCATATGCTATCATACATTTATTTAGTTAATAAATATTGGAAATTTAACTTGTTTGTAGTCATTCTTACTGATATTGCTTAGCACTGAACATATCGTGTGCGACAGATTAAGATCAATTTGCTACATTTCCATGGCCGTTGCCTGCCAAAAGTCATACCACATTAAGTTCTCTTAGTGGACATCCTTTCTCTCTTTTCAAAACTCCACCCCCACATTTACAATTGCATAGAATTGAAAGTTAGGATTCATAAACTAAAAGACACACAATACTTAAACCCATAGTAAATTTTTCACTTGGCTTACGATATTTTGTAAAAGCCTAATTAACCATTAAGGGTACCAAGAGAACTACATTCACCAGGATAAGAAAACTGCATTAAAGGCACCAAACATTGGGCATTGGAGGCCACAGATCAGTGCATTATCCTTTCACATTAAAATGTGAAAACGCTACTGTGAAAGAAAGTTTGAAATTAAAAGCAACATTATTAAAGGCGCGTACTCGGATCTCTTGCAAATAGTTAAGAGAAAATTTCTGAACTAAAGCCAGGAGATGGAGCAAGAAATTGAAAGAATTATTAAATTGCAATCAAATGGAGCAAGCGTTGGGGTTCTCGTCGCTACAGTAAAAAGTGTGGCTGTTCCAGGGATCACAACTTGTTTGAAGAAAGACACAAGTTATCTTCTGTTGCGAGCTCTCGTGCTTGTCGTCAGGCTCTTTATCTTGCTGCTTTTCTTCAACAGGCTTCTTATCAGGCTCTTTAGAAGGCCCCACGCTCACCAATTCTGCGAACCCAATTTTTCTGAGACTATTCGTCAGGCTCACGGGATCTGCATCTCCAATTACAGTAATCTTATTATCCCCCTCATCAAACTGTATGGAGTCAACGCCTGCAACGGATCCACAGATTGCTAAAATTTAGTAGAAATTTAGGGTCAACGCTTCAACATAATAAATAAACAGAGATTTCACCTTCAATCCCTGCAACCGTGGTCATGGCCCTCCGTTTGCATTTTTGGCAGTTTAGCTCCGCTTTTAAGACGATTTTCTGTTCAGAATTCACGTCAAATAACCGGTGAAGCAATAAAACATAAAATTAAAGATCGACTGTTATTGGCGTACCAGAGACATTTTCTGAAAAGTGTTGCAAAGTAATAGCCTCGGAGACCTTTTCGATGAAGCCGCTCTTCTTCTGTCATTCAGGTCAGGAGGACGAAATAAATCATACGGTCGTGAAATTAAAAAATCGTTCGTAAGAACCATGACGTCCTTCACATTTTGATCTTCACTCGGGGTTCTTGGAAAATCATTGGCATGGAAGAGAGATATGGGAATCTAATGTTAAAAAATTGCTTCCTATTCCGCGATCGCTTACGGATGCTGGTAACAACATCCATGATCCGGCCATCACTCGATTGTAGGACTAAATAAATGATACGGTCGTTCCTCTGGTCAGGAGGACTAAATAAATGGTACGGTCGTGAAATTAAAAAATCGCTTGTAAGAACATGACGTCCTCCACATTTTCATCTTCGCTAGTTGGGACTCGGGGTCCTTGGAGAATGGAGTGTGCTAACTATGGAGCAATCTTCTTTCTTGATATTTTTTTATTTATTTATTTTAATTTAATGTTTTTGTTTTTTGTGTTCTGAGTTTTTAAATTTTTTGTCAATCTAGAATTTTGATCAATTTTCTTGGTTTAAAATGGAGCAAAACCTTCTAAAAAACTGTTTTGAAATGCATTGAATTTTGATCCATGCTAAATTCATACCTGAAAATTTGATCGAATTCAGATCCATTTTTTGAATGAAAAGAAGGAAGATTGCTGGGAAGTTAGCTTACTTCCTTGGAGAATCATTTACACCTAAACAAGAGACATGTGAACTCCAAATTTGTGTAATTGAGTTCGTATAATTCAAATGCTCTAAAAATTTATCATAATGTTAAATCCATTTATACATTTTAAAAATACAATTTAACAAAGTAGATTTCACCAAAATCTATTTATTCAAATTCTACTTAAAAAAATTCAAAAAACCAAACCCTATTATAGGTTCTGCTCGTTGAAAAGCCAAAGAAAAAACCCGGTTTGGCATTTTGGCTCATTGAAAAACCAAAGAAAAATTAAACGCTTGACTTTCATGTCGCCCCTCCGACGTCCCTGTCTTACGCACCCCACCAACCAGACGGGGCCCTCCTAACTCGTTTATACGAATTCAACGTGCCAACAAAGATGTCGCAACGACATCATTATTTTGATTTACCTTATTTCCATAAATAATAAAAAATAGTACTTGAAACTGCAAAATAAACAAAATATAGTTAAGGTAATAGTGCAATCCATGTATATTATGAGCATATATTGTTTTCCTTAAATTGAATAGCCATTTTTAAAAAACTATACACCCACATGGGTCTTTCATTATGATTACCTAAAAATTTAGAGTATATGGAATTAATAAACATCAAAGTTATGTGAGTCTATATCCAAAACTATTTTCTAAAATAATATGAGTATAGAGGTAATATACTTCTCTACAAATATTATTTTTATTTTCGAGTGAAATTCTCAAAGAAATTATGAGTTTAAAGGGGTTTAAGTTGAAGAAACATCAAACTTCGTCAAATGAAAACAAAAGTGTTACCCATTTTGATGTATTCACCCATCTTGTTTATACTCAATTACATATTCCATTCTTGTGTGCTTGGAAGAATATTTCCATCCATGGAAAGAAGACAATAGTACTAGATAGAAAATACAATGTCTAAAAGAATGGGAGAAGTCTATAAAACATTGGGAAGGGAAGAGTGATATCCTTTGGTACAACGATACAATATTATTATTCCCTCAATTGAATTTGAAATGACAAATATTAAGGGAGTTTTATAACTATCCCATCGTGGGATATTTAGGGTTCCTTAGAACATATCAGAGAATCAAAAAACATTTTTTGTTTGTAGGAATGAAGAAAGATATTGAAAAATTTGTAAGAGTGTGAAGTGTGAAAAATAAATAAAGAGACATAGTCAAGAGTCCAAGGTTACTTCAACCCTTACACATACCTAATCAAAGATAGGAAGAGATATCAACAGACTTCATTGCAGGTTTACGAAAATATAAAGCCAACGATTCCATTTCCAATGTGAGGCAAATGCATCACATGAAATAACGTAGACACCACAACATTCATAACATACACATAATCACACCAAAAAAGCATATTGAAATCTAAATGGCCTGGAATCACTGACATATTAACTAGGACGATCTTCTCACCTAACGTGATAGGAAACTGAGGAAGAATCCCTAGAAATTCACTAGGTCTTTTGTCGAAATCTATCAACTCACTGGTAACTAAAACAAACTTGGGAGAACACAAAGCTTTCGAGGACTAGGAGGATGAAATAATTTCATAGGATCCTTCATCTACAATACATGAGTAAATACCCATTGAATTAAATTTAACCCTTATCTGGAAAGGTGCAGAAAAAGGAAGAGGAGACTCAACAAGATCATTCCAACAAAAGGAAACCATCTTAGGACTTAGAGGGAGTGTACTCGAAGAGAGTGGAATTCCCCCTTGCTTAGAAGGTACTGAACTTGAAATGCTAAAGACATATTCAAAAGGCACATCACTCCCCATAATAAGAGTAGGATCAAATGAAGATTGCATTAATGAGAGAACTTTGGTAGACTTGCCACTCTCCAATAGAAGATTCAGATCGATCGAAGATTGCATTAGAACGACCACTTCCTCAACCATTGGTTGAGTAGGATGTGAGACAACATGGTCAAGAAATGCATCACCCCCCAAAATGGGAGTGGTATCGGCCGAAGATTGCACCAGTGACACCACTTCATCAACCAATGATTAAATACATTTTTGGGAAACCAAAGATGAAAGAGAACTAGAAGGGCCTTTAGACAAGGGCCACACTCTTCGTACCATGACAATAGCATGGGATACGTGAGTAAGGTGATCTCCCTTGCAAATATTACAAGGAAAATTGGGATTAAATCCTATTTGTCTAGGCTTATCAACCCTATCAACGCCCCTAACATGACTTGAAGTGGTCGGTCGGTTGCCCCTAGCATGACTTGTAGTGCCTAGGTGTTTATCTCCAACATGAATTGAATAGGTTGGTTATTTTATTCCAGTATGAATAACAAAAACTAGACTTGTACCCCTACCATGACTTGCAGTGGTTGGTTGCTTGTCTTCAACATGACTCGCAGAGGTTGTTGACATAAACCCAACATGACTTGCAGAGGTTGGTTTCACACTCCAAGCATGACTAAAAGTTTCTAGTTGTTGGTCTCCAACATGACTCACAGAGGTTCATGACATGATGCTAGTAAGACTTGCAGTGATTGGAATTTTGCTTCTAAAATGACTTGCAGAGGTCAGTTTCTTTCCCCCATCATGACTCAGATCAACTGGTTTCTTACCCCCAACATGACTTGTAGAGGTTGGTGACTTGTATAGGTTGGTGACTTGTCTCCAATGTGAAAAGAGATGTCGGTGACTTCTTGTTCTTAGTCTTACTCTTCCTACTCATTTTATACATATGGTTACTAGTAGCAATACTTTAGCCATAAGAGGGAGAAGGAGAAGGAGTATAATTCAGTAACAAAGAAGGTGAAGGATCACCATCCATTCGATACCCATGACATGGGGTGGTTATCTGAGAAGAATCAAGAGCATTTGGGGCATTCAAAGTGGTCCACAACCAAAATGGTAGGCCTACATTTAATCCAGGAATGTCTAGAGTGACCATCAAGGGGGTACCAACATTTCCAATGAACATAAAAGAAAAATAATCCCCTTGAGTAGGGGTCCCTTGGTTGACATCCTCAAGAAATTTGGTTGTATTGTTCTTGTTCACAGCTTCATCCCTTTCAAGATTGCTCATGTCCATTAAAGTCTCTTTCACTAACTCTAGCAAACGAGTGGTATAAAAACCCATGCCTTCTAGGAGGTGGCTCCACGCTTTCAGGAGAATGACCAAGGGTCCTTCCCGACTAGCGGAGTGATTGGTCAACCACATTGAATCAATGATCCAAAATTGGTGATATAGACACAACCTAAGGCCAACTACGCAAATAAACACTCCACTAAAAATTCCTAAGAGAAACATAGCAAACAAACAACTTCTCCAAAATTTCAACTAAGGTGGATAAGGTCTTGAGTTCAAATTAATGAAAAAGTGGAAAGGGACCTTCTAGATACCATCATGGGTTTATCAAGTCCTGAGACTGATGAACGAAGGAGTGAGAAGCACTTACCCCAACCTCCACTTACCAACCTTACCTGGTGTATGTAACCCTTGCTTCGTGGGGCACACTTTAGGGGTATTGATTGTGTGATATGATGCATGCCTCATGTACCATGAGAAACCCCCCTAAGTCACCTCTAAGATACCTAGGAAAAGGAACCATGGATACCAACTCACAGTGAGTGTCCATGGGGTACAGTCGATAATCAAGATTGAATGTATGGGCAGGGTAACAAAGTCCAAAGATTTGAAAGTGTCGCCTCTCGAGGAGGTAAGGGAACTAGTAAAATCCCCAAACATTATCTCTCGAGTATGCTTAGTCAAGGTTTGGAGGGGTAATATCCTTGGTTCTCCTTCACCCAACCTTGTTTTTAACTCCCTTGTTAGAGGAGGCTCATGGCTATACTTATAAAAAATTTGTATTTGATTCTCCCTATCTCAAAATCCTTTGTTTGTTTACCCGCATTGGAGGGTTATCTCTCCAATCCTAATCCAAGGCCATCACCCTAGAAATAAAGTCTAGTATATTTTAAGATCAACGTTCATTTTAAGATCAATGTTCATTTTAGCAATTGTTTTTTACTCAAAAGATACGGAAGTGAAATTGATGTTGTTTGAGACTCTTGAAAAAATGAAACTTATAAGAACACTAGCAAAGAAAACTTTAGACCAGTTCTTCAATGAATTTTTTTTTCAAAGAAAAATGCATGAACAATATTTCAAACCTTGAGATGCAATTCTTTCTCTTTCTAATGCAAGATGGACAATGCAACCTCCTGAGAAAAGAAAAAGAAGAAGTACAAATGATGTTGTTTATTGTTTGTTCTTTTTCCTTTGAAGTGATTTTCAATATAAGAAGAAAAAAAATCGTATGCAAATATATTTTTATTTTTCAAACATAAAGAAAAACAAAGAAACAGAAAGAAATAAACCTAACTAGCAACAAACTAGGTTGTTTTTTTTCATTTTCTTCTTCTTTCTAACAAAGAAAAACTAAATAAAATATGCTAAAAGAAAGAAATTTTTTTTATTGTATTTTTGAAAAATCCAAGGATAGAACAAAAGAGAAGTACCAAACTCAAATACAAACTCAAGTTTCAAAAGTGACCACAACAACAACAAAAAAACTGAAATCCTCAGAACAAGACAAGTCTTATAGTCATGCAATCCAAGGGATAAAAGAGAGACAAAAATGGATCAAATTTCTTTTTTCCAATCAAATTTAAGCCCTTACCAACCTCCTATAGGCCACAAAACATTTTGGGACCAAACTTCCCAAAAATGACCCCCAAACAAGAAAAAGAAAGCTTCAAAAAGGTTGAAAGACAAACAAAAAAATCATTTTTTAGGAGGTGTACATGACTCTCTCCACTATAGGTTTCTTATATAAGCTCATGTATGTGCCCTAGATCATTTTAGGGAGAATGTATGAAGTTTACATGACTTGGCCTTCTATAAGGTGTGTATATACGCGCTTTGGCATTCTACAGGGCACTTATGTATGCACTTTGGCCTTCTAGGACACGTACATGACCCAACACTTACTCATTTTTAAAGGTGTATGTATGCGCTTAACTCCTATATAAGGGTACCGTATGTATCCATATTTTCCAAAGGAAATAATGCATGTACTTGAAAAGTTAGATCTAAATCCCAGAACACAAAATGAAGAAAAGAGATCAAAAGAAAGCTAGGAATAAGTGAAACCAAAAAACAAATCCAAGAATGACTCACAACGATAGAAACAATTTCTGAAACCAAAAAGAAATCCCTAAAGATGCATAGGATCGAGGAAGACCCTATAGTACCACAACCCCAACTTCTAGTAATCTAGAAAGAGAAGAAAAATCAAACCCAGAACAAGTATGTGACTCCCTAAGAGACAAGCAGCATATGTATGCGACTATGTTCAAGGAAAGTCACATATGTACATGACTGTACTAGAATAAAAATGCGTACACCCTAAAAAACCTCTCAAACTTGAGAGAGAAGGGTTTGGAAGACTAGGAAGGATTGCAAAACTCTAGAGACTGCTAAATAAAGGTCTAGGATACATAAAAAGCTTCAAAATAAATGCAAACAATAAGTACCCCTAATGACCCAAAAATGGAATATCGTTAGTGGAGTCGCCAATTTTGTTATGGAGAACTAAGTCCTATGGCTCAATTTTGTTATGGAGAACTAAGTCCTATGGCTATGAGTTAGGTCTCAATAAAGCGGTACCCTAAAAGACTACTCTCAAACTCAAATCATGCAGTTAATTAAAAATAACTATTTTACAATAACTAACTTCCAAAAGAGAGCAAAGAGAACAAACCTAGAATCCAACATTTAAAGTTGATCCCGCTCGAAAAGTTTTGCTCCAAAACTCTTGCACAATGATTCACGAGAACGAGAGATATTTTATTATTAACATCATAAAAGTTGGTTACAACCTATAATCGCTACAACACGGTCCCAAAACTAGGATCCAAGTTCCTCCATCCAAGACTAGAGATGACAAACAAAACCTCCAAAGATTTATGTTCCAACAGGTCCAAGAAAGTGATGACTTTCTTCGTGACAAGATAGGGAGAACACAAATTCTGAGAGCAAGGGTTTTCAAAGGGGAAGGACAATTTCATATGCAAGGGAAAAAGCGGACTTGCAAGGCTATATGGAAAATGCCAACATAAGGATTCATTTTTTTCTCCACCCCAAGACTCTAATTTATACTCCCTTTTGATAGTTGGAATAGTTATGAATGAATAACTCTACTGTAAATATCCGGATTTAATATTTTTTTGAGTCAATTTAACAAACTAATAAGGTACTCTAGTTGCTTTAATGAGAGTCACATACATCAAACAAATTGGAGTTTTTAAAATATTTTTTGGGAGGAAAAGAGGGATTTTTGTCTCGAAGAGGGAAAGGTATATAAGAGAACAATGAATCATGATGAACATATGTGGTATCAAATGATGCTATAACATTAACCTGATGGGATATAGTTCATCCCCATATGAGCTCATAACTATCTAGCCAATATCTCTTAAAATGAACTCACCCTATCTCATGAGATGACCTCATAGCTGATTAGGGTTTATAGTTAATTTATTTTTTATTATCAAATGAAACATCATGTTGCTCATATGCTATCATACATTTATTTAGTTAATAAATATTGGAAATTTAACTTGTTTGTAGTCATTTTTACCGATATTGCTTAGCACTGAACATATCGTGTGTGACAGATTAAGATCAATTTGCTACATTTCCATGGCCGTTGCCTGCTAAAAGTCATGCCACATTAAATGCTCTTAGTGGACATCCTTTCTCTCTTTTCAAAACTCCGCCCCCACATTTACAATTGCATAGAATTGAAAGTTAGAATTCATAAACTAAAAGACACACAATACTTAAACCCATAGTAAATTTTTCACTTGGCTTACGATATTTTGTAAAAGCCTAATTAACCATTAAGGGCACCAAGAGAACTACATTAACCAGTATAAGAAAACTGCATTAAAGGCACCAAACATTGGGCGCTTGGAGGCCACAGATCAGTGCATTATCCTTTCACATTAAAATGTGAAAAGGCTACTGTGAAAGAAAGTTTGAAATTAAAAGCAACATTATTAACCTGCCCGTGTTTCCTCTAGTGGATATCAGGGAAAACGTTGCAGGCGCGTACTCGGATCTCTTGCAAATAGTTAAGAGAAGAGAATTTGTGAACTAAAGCCAGGAGATGGAGCAAGAAATTGAAAGAATTATTAAATTGCAATCAATCAGGAGATGGAGCAAGCGTTGGGGTTCTCGTCGCTACAGTAAAAAGTGTGGCTGTTCCAGGGATCACAACTTGTTTGAAGAAAGACACAAGTTATCTTCTGTTGCGAGCTCTCGTGCTTGTCGTCAGGCTCTTTATCTTGCTGCTTTTCTTCAACAGTCTTCTTATCAGGCTCTTTAGAAGGCCCCACGCTCACCAATTCTGCGAACCCGAATTTTCTGAGACTATTCGTCAGGCTCACGGGATCTGCATCTCCAATTACAGTAATCTTATTATCCCCCTCATCAAACTGTATGGAGTCAACGCCTGCCACGGATCCACAGATTGCCAAAATTTAGTAAAAATTTAGGGTAAACGCTTCAACATAATAAATAAACAGAGATTTCACCTTCAATCCCTGCAACCGTGGTCATGGCCCTCCGTTTGCATTTTTCGCAGTTTAGCTCCGCTTTTAAGACGATTTTCTGTTCAGAATTCACGTCAAATAACCAGTGAAGGAATAAAACATAAAATTAAAGATCGACTGCCATTGGCGTACCAGAGACATTTTCTGAAAAGTGTTGCAAAGTAATAGCCTGGGAGACCTTTTCGATGAAGCCGCTCTTCTTCTGTCATTCAGGTCAGGAGGACGAAATAAATGATACGGTCGTGAAATTAGAAAATCGTTCGTAAGAACCATGACGTCCTCCACATTTTGATCTTCACTCGGGGTTCTTGGAAAATCATTGGCATGGAAATGAGAGATATGGGAATCTAATGTTAAAAAATTCCTTTGATTCCGTAATCTAATGTTAAAGAATTTATTTAGTCAGGAGGACTAAATAAATGGTACGGTCGTGAAATTAAAAAATCGCTTGTAAGAACATGACGTCCTCCACATTTTCATCTTCGCTAGTTGGGACTCGGGGTCCTTGGAGAATGGAGTGTGCTAACTATGGAACAATCTTCTCTTCTGATTTATTTTTTGGCACGTTGGTGTGTTATGAGGTTTTAAATTTTTGGTCAATCCAAAATTTTGATTAATTTTTTGAGTTAAAATGGAGCAAAACCTCCTTGAAACTGCTTTGAAATGTATGGAATTTTGATCCATGCTAAACTAAGGAAATTTGATCGGATTCAAGTTCATTTTTTGGGTGAAAAGAAGAAAAATTGCTGGGGAGTTAGCTTACTCCCTTGGAGAATCATTGACACGGAAACAGGAGATATGTGAACTCCAGATTTATATGATTGAATTCGTATAATTCAAGTGCTCTAAAGATTTATCATTGTGTTGAATCTATTTTTACATTTAAAAATGCAATTTAACAAATGAGATTTCACCAAAATCTATTTATTCAAATTTTAATAAAAAGTAAAAAAAACCAAACCCTAACCCTATTATAAAAAACCAAACCCTAACCCTATTATAGTTTCTGCTCGAAAGCCAAAGAAAAAACACGGTTTGGCTTTTTGGCTCATTGAAGAGCCAAAGAAAAATTAAACGCTTGACTTTCATGTCGGCCCTCCGACGTCCCTGTCTTACGCACCCCACCAAGCAGACGGGGCCCTCCAAACTCGTTTATACGAATTCAACGTGTTCACATGTTTTCGGATTAGAACTGTTATCATCATTCTACGTCAGCAATGTATTCGAACGCTAAGTTCACGGGAACAGCTACGACTACCTGCTGTGACGATCATGTCAATCTCTACCACATTAGCTCGCTGCTCCGTTGGAAATTATTTAGCTAACCTTAGCTGGCTGCTGCGTTGGAAATTATTTAGCTAATATAACTTCGAAGCAGGGGAAGGGACGGCGGAAGACAATACAAGGTCAATGTGTCGTGAAAATAATGTATCCAGTGTTTTTTAACAGTGGTCGCGTCATTCATCTTCTGTTTGGTGGCTTGTTATATTTCACTGACTCTATAAGTTGAGATAAACAGTAATCTTTCGCAACCCTGATCTATCAGTCAAGAATAAGGCCATCTTGCTATAATACTTTACAAGTTGAGATTAACAGTAATCTTTCGCAACACTGATCTATAAAAGTCAAGATATTGTTCTGAATAAACCTTGTGACATATCCAAAAATCAACTCCCTCCAGCCATCGGCCATTAACCTAAAAGGTGATACATTTAGCTTAAATGAATGAAGAAAGGTGATACAATCCAAGAGAACCAATCCCCAGTTTTTCATAACAGGGTGCCATGTCATCAAAATATTGCAACACAAGATACACAAATATTGCAACACAAGATACACTAAATGTGTAGTAGCAGTTCTCTTTTTCAACAAATGAAAAGAAATTGAACTGCATATTTCTAGGAAGATCAAATAAAAGAAAATTAGCAAATGTAAGATAACCGAGCAATCAGAAGATCCGAATACAAATTGTAAGACATAATTATTATTTCACTTGATTTAAAATTTAAAAACATTTTTTTTTTTTTTAAAGTTCTGGATGAATGATATTTACTCTAAAGATGTAAACCTCTATTATACTTGAGTATAAAATTTTCTTGTTAGGATTTTATTATCACTATGTTAATGATATTAGTAAAAGTGGTTGATATATGTTAATAGATATTATTTTCCATCCTTTAGAATCACGTTAATCAAATATATCAACCACTTTCAGCATTAGTAATGTGGTTAAACTTCACTATGCTTTTATTTTTTTTATGTTTTCCATCTTCTCTTCCTCATCTCTTAGAAAATTTATTGACAACCTTATACTGTAATAGTTCCTTCATTTTTTGAAACTTAATGGAAAGCCTATCTACATACTTTGAAAATAGGTGAAAATCCTATTCACCATAGGCCAAAATGATGCCCAATTTAAAAGCTCTTACAAATTCAAGCTTCGTACATACCACAATTGTCTTCCAACATAAAAAAAATAAACCAACTATCTCGTTGTTCGAAAGCTAAAGAAGAATATATGTCATTGGCCTTGATTGCTTGTATCGTTGCATGTGAATACTATCTTCACGGGCCTACAAGCCTACGGTTGGGCGGTGGAATCACCCGACGCTCCTAGTCACCGTGCGACACCGCAATCGTTCATTTGACAACAAAGCTACACGAAACTACTTAATCGAGACTACGAATTATTTCATTACATATTTGTTTATTACTTATGTTATGTCTGGGTTATCTTATACTTAGCTGCGAAAGTAAAAGAAACCATTCAAGCAAAGAAACAAGACGAAATGTTCAAGTGGGCATCCAAACCGGCTTAAAATCCATTTCATTATAATATTCCAAAGAACCGAGCCACAAATATTGTTACAACAAAAGAACAAACATAGAGAGCATGGCTCAATATTACTTGGCCTCTTTGCAGTTATGCTCCCTGACTCGTCATCGTCGCACACTCGCCATCATGTCGAATGCATATATTCATCTGCCCATATTCTATTCGCAACCTTCGCTACAACTCTACGACTGTCCCTACCTCCTGCCAAGTCTATGCGTGCTTCATGTGCTTGCACTTGACTCTCGGTTAGACTGCATCATAGAGCGCCCATATGTCACCACCAAGACTTCCGCAGACCTTCCACTGCATGAGCACCCTTTTCTACCTTGATCATGTTCGGTGGTCTTGCCAAACCTACAAAGTGCCCATCACAAGTTTTCTTCCGCAACCTTAGATTCGGTGCGACCTACGACACTCCTTCATCTTCGCAAACTTTCACCCTTCCTCAGCTCCCTTTGTTTAGATGAGCTCGCCCAACCTGCCTCTATACAACCTTCCCCAATGAAACACAAGTTACCCTCCAGGGTCTACTTGGCTCCTTGGGGAGGGAGGGAGCCCTCCTTCCTTGGTTGTTGCCTCAAAACTCCAATCTGCGATTATGAGAGTAGTCACCAGCCTTCCTTCGTCGATTTACCAATTCCTTGCTCACTTAGTTATATAGGCATGTTCCTTTCCTCCGTGACACACCTATCCCAACCGACTCACCCCTTCTTTCGAAAGCCAACGCACATTTTTCATCATTTGTCCACTTTAAAAACTTGAGATGACTCTTCAACGAGCGCATACCTTTATCTTGTGCGTGCTATAACCTTCATTTGATTCCTTGCCCAACTTGTGCCTTCATTCGTTTCCTTTCCCAATCACATCGCAAGGCATCCGTCACACGTTTTGGGCATTTATCTTACTTAGTAGACCTCTCACACCGATGGGGCATCCAAAGCTTTCGTCTGTTCCCATCCTTGGTTTTGCATCCATCAAGCCATCTATTGTACGTTACGTTGGGCACACATTCCTTTGTTACACCCAAGTTCACCAATCGTTCATTGCACGCCCACCCAACCAGTTCTTCGGTCAATTCACCACTTAACCTTTATCACAAGTCATCTCGCTGAGGTCGTACTTGGCATCACATCACGCGCCCAAGTACCCCGAATTAACCTAACATCTTTTGATTCGCTTGTTTCACATGTCTTGTCTCATGGAGGAAGTGCGCACCTAAGTCAAGTCCTAGGTCATTACATACTCCCCCACTCAAAGCCATTTCCATCCCAAAAATAACAACATACCTCTGCTTGGATCACCGATGAGAATTGTTCGGTGCTTTGCTCTGATCACAAGTTTTGTCGCAACCTCAACCAGAACAAAAAAAATTATAAGTGTTGAACCTGTGTGATTTCTGCTACATCCATACTTCAACCATTTCTCTCATGAATCTATACATTGTGCACCCCCATTCCTGTGCTAGTTTGGGTGGTGAATCCAACTATCATGCACACGTGTTAAGATGTACGTCTTCATGTTGAAACTTGGCCATTTTTTTCTGCAATGTTATCACCTTTTCCAACCCAAAAACATGAAGGAAAGATTGCACTTGCCCCTTCGCTGCTGTCCAATTTCGTCATGAATTTCTTTCGCAACAACCAAGTGTTGCACCAATAGATCACTATGCTTGAAGTCTGACCCCCTTGCCATGTTGTTATGCATTAGCTTGTGCAAGTGTTGAATTGTTGGATGGCCAATCCAACCATCATTTCCTCTATGATGGAACACCTCCATATCAAATTGATATCCTCCCATCCGCAATGTGACTCATCCATGTAAGTCTCGCTAAGGCACCTTCCTTGCCTCGTCGTGTTGTGTGATTGCCTAAAAAAAAAAATTTCCTTCATTTTTGTTGTGAAAGATGTTGTCACTTGCACTGATCGTCACACCCAACTCGTGTCATATCCAAGCTATTCGGAAATTCAAGGAGATCACTACATGTTTGCCACCCGTATGACCAACCGAATTTACTTTCTTTGCTCCTCCTATATACTGCAGGGCTCTTGGCTCTGCCTCATCGCTGCTACAACCATGCCCCTCATGGCATCTTGGTTCGCTTGATGAATCTTCCCAAGGAAAAAATGAGCTTGTCTTGATCGGTCAACCTCCCATCTTATTCGCCACCTATCCAAAAAACGTTCAAGTGTGTTGATTTCACACATCTAACAGTCACCTCCGCACTACTCTTCCTTCATGCCTCGTTTCATTCTACCTATGCGATCCTCCAATCTGTAAGCCCACAACATCCTTCACAGGATTCTTGTAAGTGTTGAGTTATGTTTGCATGACCTCAACAATTTCCCAAGTTATTCAAGTCGAAGGGACCACCTAAGGAATTCTTCACCTATTGCGCATTCGTGTCAATACATCTATCGATAAAAAAATCTTGATAAATCTGGGCTAGCCAAGATTCCCAAGAACGTTCATGCACCTGATGTCCCATAACACCAACAACCTAATTTCTCATACCACTCGAAAATGTCCTCAAATCTCTCGTTGTGCATCATGCCCATTGTATTTCTTGACAAGTTTCTTGAAAAACTCCCTTGTTGTCACTTCTATATTCCTTGAAACAGAACCTCATGCCTTCTTCCATTCGTTCCTTCCTTGGTTACATTCACAAATCAGGTCATAGCTCCACCAATGACCTACCTACACAAGATTGTCCTAGCTTCTTCATGAAACATGCCAAGTCTGCACACTTCAAAATTCTTCTAAGTCCCAAGATTCTTGTGTTCCCAACTCAGTTGAATATCGTCATCTTGTCTATTCATTTGGATTTCTCATACCAATGCTGCATAGATGTCCTGGTGAGGTGCTCCTAGGAAGGTCTGCACAAGCCTCCAATCGAAACAATGCGATGTCTAAAATCCGCCTAAGTCACTTTTCTCATGGCTCCCAACTGAACCCATATTCCATTCTTCTGTCTGTTATCATATTCACGCCCTGCAGTGCCTCAACATCAGAAAACCATGCACATCAACTAATCATTAAGTCTCTTGTTGTTAACTGACATCTGTTTGAAAGATTTTACCCTCAAATGCAACCCAACTGACCCAATTTCTATTTGGTAGTGCATAACACAAAGTTGGCACGGTGGAAAATGTATCCAACTAAGATATGAACCATTCATACAACCAAACCTTCCTTCCTCATTTGTTAACTTCATACCAGGACACCATGCATAAATCTATAATGCACGGAACGGAGTTGTCATAGTGGAATTCGTGCTGAGCTATTTGCGTTGCAAACAAAATTCATTCCGCCATCCAAGTCATGACGATGACCCAACACATTGACTACTCTTAAAATTTTGCGATCACTATTACAATTATGTGACAGAGCTTCATTCCGTTACCACAGAACTGTCGTCACAATCACCCATTCTCATCACACCCAAACTAACCTTTCTTTCCTTCTTGAGTTTTCGTGCTTTGATACCATCTGTCATGGAATTGACTGTGGTGAAGAGCTCCACTGATCAATCTCTAAATCAGACCAAAATTGGCTCTGATACCATCTATAATGGGCTTGGCGATCCTACAGTCGGGAACAAGAATCACCCGATGCTCCCAGTCACCGTGCAACACCACAATCGTTCGTTTGACAACACAAATACACTAAACTACTTAATTTGGACTACACCTTATTCCATTACATCTTCATTTATTACTTATGTTATGTCTGTGTTATCTTATACTTAGCTGTGAAAGTAAAAGAAACCATTCAAGCAAAGCAATGAGATGAAATGTACAAGTGGGCGTGCAAACTAACATAAAACCAATTTCTTTATAATCTTCCAAATAACCGAGCCGCAACTCTTGTTACAACAAAATAACAAACATAGAGTGCATGAATCAACATTACTTAGCCTCTTCATGGTTCTTCTCCCTGACTCGTCATCGTCGCAGACATGCCATTGTTCTGAACCCATCTACTCATATGTTTGCAACCTTTGCTACAACTTTGTGATCGTCCCTACCTCTTGCCAAGTCTGTGTGCACTTCATGTGATTACACTTGACTCCCAGTTAGACTCCATCGTAGAGCGCCCATATGTCACCACAAAGACTTTCGCAGGCCTTCCACTGCAAGAGCACCCTGTTTTTCCTTGACCATCTTCAGTGGTCTTTCCAGACTTGTAGACCGCCCATCACAGGTTTTCTTCCATGGCCTTATATTTGGTGCAACCTATGACACTCTTTCATCTTCACAAACTTTCACCCTTCCTTAGCTCCCTTTGTCTAGATGAGCTTTCCCAACCTTCCTCAATACAACCTTTCCCAAGGAAATACAAGTTACCCTACAGGGTCTACTTGGTTCCTTTGGGAGGGAGCTCGCCCTCCTTCATTGGTCACTACCTCAGAACTCCAATCTGCAATTATGAGAGAAGTCACTAGCCTTCCTTGGTCGATTTACCAATGCCTTGCTCACTTGGTTATATAGGCGCGCGTCTTTCCTCCACGACACACCTATCCCAATTGATACACCCTTTCTTTCTTGAGTTGATACACACTTTTCATCATTTTTCCACTCTCACATATTGATCCAACAATTCAACATGTGCATGCCCATATCTCGTGCGCTCTCCAACCCAACCGACGTTGCTCTTCGGTTAAAGGTGCCCAGCTTGTGCCTTCGTTCGTTTCCTTTCCCAATCGCATCACAAGGATTCTGTCGCACGTTTTGGGCATTTATCTTTCTTAACCAACCTATCTCACCGATGGGGTGTCCGAAGCTTCTGTGGGCACCCATCCTTGGTTTCGTATGTGTCAAGCCATCTCTTGTGAATTCTGTTGGGCGTGCATGCCTTCGTTGCACCCAACTTCATCAACCATTCGTTTCTTCGGTGGGGCATCCATGTCTTCATCGCACACCCACCCAATCGGTTCTTCGGTCAAGTCACGACTTAACCCTCATCGCAAGTCATCTTAGTGAAGTCGTACTTGGCATCGCATCGTGTGCCCAAGTTCCCTGACTTAATCGAACATCCGCTGACCCACCTATTTCGCATGTCTTGGCTTGTGGAGGCAACGTGCACGTACAAGTCAAGTCCACAACTATAGTTATACTTAAATTAAAAAGAAAATTATGGCTCCAACAAGATCTCAATCAGAGTTCTTTGGATTGGGCCATTTGGAAAATTAAATATCTAATTTGGGAAAACTAAATATCCAAGTCCACGAGAAAATCGAACTCCACGGTCTTTATAGTATTAAAGCAATAAAAACCTTTTGGAATACTAAACATCAATTTTAACGCTTACCTTAGACAATGGCTTAACATGAAAAAAAGCTCTCTACAGTAAGGAGACATCGAGGACCATTTGAACAGACAAACAAAGATTTCGCATCATGAATGATATTTCCACATTAAAAAATTATTTAAAATCTATTGATCAAAGAAATAGACTAATATATTAAAAAATACATTTTGAAAGATCACTCAATATGAAAGAGACCTCTTTGTATATAAGTGAAAATATATAAGTTCTCAAAACATCGAATGAAAAATTTATTTTGAAAAGGTTTGAAAAGATGAAATATGTTGAAAAGGTGAATGAAAATAGATATACAACTAACGAATACTACCATTTTAGATTTTAGAGGAAAGTCTTGAATACAACATTTTTGGACGGAGAGACAAAGACAAGGAGGGAGAGGAGGGAGACACAAAGACAAAACATTATCTCATTGAGACGAAACGCTTGAATACAAAAATTATGGACGAAGAGACAAAGGCAAACAATATCGGAAAGATAAGCCACCCAATGTGTGGTTCCTATATTGTCACTTTCATTATAACAATATTCAAACATTGACGTATTTACATGGCTTACTAATGATTCCCTAAAGGCTCATAGGCCTTGATGGCTATTCAACATAATACGACACCAAAAAGGCTGATTTGAATGTTTGTAAGGAAATTGCTTGTCCTTTTAGAGTATGTTCATTCGCCATAGCACTTGGCTTAGAGTTCCATGGTGGTCGAGCTTAACAAAAGCTACACTTGTAAGCCTATCAACTTAACAAAATAATTTTGGTGTGGTCGCAACACTTGTAAGCCTATCAACTTAACAAGATAATTTTGGTGTGGTGTCAATTAGTTTGTTTGTTTTTAGTTTTTTCATATGGATTTTGTTTTACTTTTAGAATGATTTTTTAAATTTAATGTTAATTTTTTTTTAAGTATAAAGAAAATTTAAATTTAAAAACACACGTGGTATATGACTAGTGCATACATTGGTGGTATCCTAAAGTAGATTGGTAACCACATCTTTCTAGTTATATTTACCCTTTCTCATTCCAAGTTAGACCCCTTCATCTCATTCTTGGATGAAACCTTGATATGCATCACATATTCGATGCATTCCATTACCATGAAACTTTAATATTTCATCCATTGCATTACCATGTGTTGCTCCAATATGTGGTCTGTCAACATTAAATTGATCGGTAGAGACATATTGGTCACAACTCTATATTAGACAATGCAACATATCTTGTTGGCATCGAAGGAAGAGGATTTACGTAATCAAGACCTTACAAAATCAATCTTAACAAAGAAAGATTGTGATAACATTTAAAAAAAAATCAACTATGTTCAAGCTCCTTTCCACTTTCGGATTAATGGACTAGTGGTTTTGTTAGCAATATGTTGACCAAGTGAATAGAATGTGTAAATCAATTTTGGGTGTAGTGTGCATCTTTATTTATGTCATTGTCACTACACCAAGTGAATAGAATGTGTAAATCAATTTTGGGTGTAGTGTGCATCTTTCTTTTTGTGATGGTCATTACAATGAAAACATTAAGTAGAACATTACAGAGTTTTTTTGAAAGGGTTTTAGTGTTTTAAGATTAGTTCAAAATATTTAAAAAAAAAGTGAAATTATTGGTAGTAGAGGTTTTAGTGCAAGCTTTAACATATTTTACTATAATTAAATTTTGATATAAAAAGTTATTTTGTTGGTGCGCTTCTATCGATAATGCATATTACTGTTAATTTTTCCTTAACCCAACACCTAACAATTAATTCCAAATAAATTACTTCTTTTAATCTATTGAATAAAAATACAGTTGATTTTTTAACTAAACATTACAACAAAAGCATAAATAGGAAACCAAACACAATGTGCACATATAATTTTCTAGGATAAACCCCTGGAAAAGCCCCTAAGGGGAAACTGACACCTTGTTGATTTTATTAGACAAAATTTGGGCTCTCATCTTGGGATAATGACCCACCTAAGGAAAATAAAAATCAATTAAATAGCCTAACCTATCACACCTAGCTGCTACTCCTTTGCTCCTTTCCTTGGACCATGCCCCTACACACTTGGATAAAAGTCTTTCTTCACCCAATCAATGAGAGCTCTTATTTCACTCTATTTATGTCTCCTCCTATCACTTAGGATTCCTTTTATAATCTTGATTTTACCTTAAATCCAAAACCTTAGATCTCCAAAGTGATCAATGGATGATATTATACCTCACCTTCACTTCATGATCTAATGGATATGATTTATTTTAACTCACCAATTCCAAATACTTAGGCATGTGACTTACATTAAAATCAATTAGTTATAAAAGTATTAAGAGGCATTAGGGATGACTTCCACATGTTAGACACAAAATCGATGTGGAAGTACCTTTCTAATGCTACAAACATTAACACTCCCTCTTAGCGGAGAAGGTACTTCTCGAAGAGCCACCAGGGACTAATTCTTCCTCTGACCCTGGCAATGTCACACACATCATCCTGCGCACTAACATCCCTCCAACCTTGTTGGTTATTTTCTCCCCGAACACTAGAAGTCACATAAATGATGATGCTACATATTAGTGTCCTGAAGTATGGACAGTTCTTTGGAGGCCTTCTCTCCCCCAATGTGCCCATAGAAGCCTCATCCTGCTCCTCAGAATGCATCAATGTCATATCATACCATCTAGGTATCCTAATAGAACTAGAATGGGCTAACTCCCTCTTCCCATCTTAAGGTTGACTCCCCATACTAGAAGTCTATGAACTTTGCTCATCCTTCAAATTCTCACACTTCAGAGCCTCCTTCTCCTCACTGTGTGCCATTGACATCAATCCATGATCCAAGATCCCATTGGATCCTCTTATAGGTTTACCTTGAAACCTATATACCCTTCCCTTTGTGACACCAATTATGATTGTTGTGTCAGGGCTAACTCCCTCTAAATGCAACACTTGTTCATTCTAAGACAAGACTGCATAAACCTTGTCCTCCATAGCTAAGACTGAGAGAAAATACTTATTGATCGAAAAATAATCCAGAGAAGGATAAGAAAAACTAAGAAATCACCGAGGCAACTCAGGATGCTCAGAATAGCTTCAACAGATAGAGAAAGTGAAAAAATTAAAAGTTCCCAAAACTCATAGAAAATGGCACGATTTTTAAGAGCACATCATAAGATTTCTAACGGTGCAAACGACTCATCAAACAGAGTTACATATCAAAATATATTCACGGTTAAAGTTTTGGTCAACCTAGCCCAGATGACAGGGATGAGTCAACATTCGTAATGTTGACGTCAACATCAATACATATGACATCATCATCCGTATTGCTTACATGAAAAGCGTAGAGGGAGACACATGTCATGATGATGTCAACATGATGATGTGGTAGCACTAGAGGCTGCCACGTGTCAGTCATTTTTGGACTTTTTCGGTCGACATGTGAACCAATGAAAATGTGCCATGTAGAATTTTGTACAGGACAAGTCATGTTGGAATAGGGGTAGACTCGGGGTTTAACGCTTCAACAACGCACCAAAAAAACCCTAAATATCGACCCTTTCAGCAACATCTGCAAAGCAGATGAAGTCTCACCTGAGGTAGAGGCAGGGGGGTTGTAGGACTCAAGTGTCTACAACCTATCTAGGACACAGATCTGTGATCAAAATACTTAACAGATCACTTAGAAGTTAATATTTGTTAGTTTTTAGTCCTTTATCCACATAGCAGGTAAAACACTAATTACAAAACAATGCAAAATTCAACAAGATCTAAGAATATCTGACCATTTAGCACATAGCATCAATAGACCTAGAATTCATCCAAGCTATTAACCATTAAGATAATATATCAGATGTGTCTAACATACATAAACATTCATTACTAAGCACACATGACATCAATAACACAAAGCAATCAGAACACAGGATATACGTGGTTCACCCTAGTGTGGGGCTACGTCCACGAACTCTTCTTCTTCTTTATTATCTTATCTCAATATTCTTACATGGAAAGAGCCACAAATCCAACTCCACATAGGATGGGATATTTATGCACTCCTCGCCATATCCTCCTTCCTCGAGCTTGGCACAACACAGAGCCTTATTACAATCACTTGCACTTAGTCGTGCAAGTTCTCAACACAAAGTATGCACAAAGAATTCACAACCATTTTTACTTAGCTCACTGTCTTATAACTGACCCCTTATTACATCGCCTAGCTACTTATTTATACATTACAAAGGGGCCTAAACATGGGTAAGACCCATGGGCCGACATCCCATACCTATTACATATACCCTAATCCCCAAAAATCCTGTAAGAAGGGGGCAAGATCCCATGATCTCCACTTCTCCTGGGTGCTCCGTCTTCGACCAGTCTGTCAAAGTCCCAAAAATGGTCAAACACGACCAAGGATCTCCAAAACATGGTCGAAGGACAAAAAACCCCCAACACTCACTTGTGACTCATCCCGAGTCACTCTGATCTGGGAAAATCTGCTTCGAAGGCCTCGATCTTGGCTCGAGCTGCCTCAACTTGTTTCTTTGCTAGAACCTCCTGCTCGACGAGCTCCTGAATGATTTTGTATATGATCGGTCCTTCCAAGTGTTGTTACACCAGGGTGACTACTTGTTCTATCTTTGCTCCTTGTCCCTCTATCTCCTCAAAACGTGTGTAGGCTTCATCCTGTACCGAATGGAGTCTCTGGGTTAGTTCCATGACTCTACTATGGATGGCATGGATCTGATGATGAACTGTGTGCTATTCTTGTGACCTTTTCATCTTCTCAACTGCTGAAAGCAGTTTCTTCTAGGCTTGTACTGTCGATGCTTGTTGCTTTGCTTCTTGAAGTTGTGCTTTTAATTCTCTTAGTTTTAGGTCTTCTGCAAGGTGCTCATAGGTCTGCACACTACGGTCGCTGATTCGCTTACATTCTGAGGACAATGCCTTGATTCTTTCTACTACGCTCCTATGAGTTTCTTCTCTCTGGTCCCACACTTCTTGCAGAGTTCTTGGCACTGCTTGTAGTTCCAGTTCTGCCACTCTTTCTTGACGCTGATGAATAGCTTCAATGACCTTCTCCACTTGACTCTCCATGGTGTATTCTTCTATATGTGAGAGGCCTGACATAGAGCGAAGTGATCTGATGATTGCCTCCTTGACTCCCATATGTTCCACGAGAAACTATTCTTTTTCCTTTTGGATATGCATTATATCCTCTTCAAAATTCTCCTAGAGGTCATATTTATGTTGTTGTGCAACTCGACATTGCTCTAAGGCTTCCTCCTTTTCTCGCTTGAATGCCTCTGTGGTCTGCTCCTTTTCCTCTTGGACCTGACAAAGGCAAGCCTTTGTCGAATCTACTAATCTGCATAGCTACGCATGCTCATATTATACTTTTATGCCCCCTCATGACAACGACGCAGTAGACATTTCTCGACTTGGATAAAGAGCATATTGTACCCATTTGATCTTTTCCTCGATCATTTCAAACATTGTCTCTTGTTTGTCTTTGTTTCGCTGCAAAATGTCCTCTGAGGTGTCTGATACGGCTGCATCATAAGGTCAATATCATCCACTGTGAGTACAGTCTGTAATTCAAGATTATTTGCTCGTGATTTCTTCCATGCTGATGGTTTCTTGAGGGAAACATTTATTTTCTTGGATGTCTCAGCTTCCATGAGGGGATCCTTAGGTGGTGTCACTTCATCATGTTCCTATTTGTTTTCTTCCCCTTTGTTCTCTTCTTGGTTGACTTTGTTATCTCCTCCTCCTCCTGGTGAATCTGGTGTAGTTTCCTTTGATGCATTGTGCATTTCCTATACTTCTTCCTTCTTTTGTTGTTGGGTCCATCATACTCTTATCGAGTGACTATAGGACTTCCAATGAGGTTAGGGTAAAAAAGTTCTATCTGTTCGACCGATAGAAGGATTTCTATAGGCCATTCCTTGGTTATTTCTTCCATGTCCTCCTCTGTGAGTTTGTAATAGGACTAGAGCTCTTCCTTGTGTTTGTCCCCATGCACAGTGATGTAAATGAAATGCTTATCTGCGCGGAACTTCGCCAGTGGCCTGAACCTATTCATAGTATTTGATGTCATGCGAGGGAAAGATTTAATGGCCCTCTTTAGCTATAAATAATATGTGTGGAACACCTCATTGGATTTCCATTGTTTTTCCATGTCGCTCGAATACCAGAGTGTAGTGAACTTTGTGGCCAGTGGTTCAGACGACTCAATTTCAGGGAAGGTCGCTCCTTCCGGCATCTCCCAAGCGATGAAGGCAATGAGAATCAACAACCAGATAAAATGAAACTCGTAGCCCTGGTCCTGTTCTTCGCGGATATATTTCTCCAATTGGTTTACGAGGTAGCTCACCTAGTTCTTTTGCATCCCTTCGACGCATTTGCCTTTGAGGTTGACGAAGAAGCCCATGACTTGCATTGGTATGTTATTCCTGACGAGATTACCAATGATCAACTCGTAAGATAGGTGCACTAGACCATTTTGGATGGAAGTTACCTTGTATCCCCACTTCCCATTCTCTACATTATTGTAAGTTTCTTTTATGCACTATGCCAGGGTGCGATATACAACCTTCCCTGGGTAAAAATTTCGAGGGTCGGGTCCTTTCATGCTTAATTCATTGATTCGATGGGTCAACACTGGATCTATAGTGATGCGCCGATCCAACCACAAGTAACCACCATGGTAGCATGACAAGAGGAGTTTAATGCATGTGATAACCTCTTGATGTCTGACGAAGTGTGGGATCTTCATCACATTGAGGATGTATGATCTTGCGATGTCCATGGTCCATGGATGGGGGATTATATTCAACTTATTCCTTGTTGTATTTGTCACATACTTATGTGGGGCACAAATTCCATAATTCTTGCAGTCTCCCAAGTTGAAATCGTTGATCTTTAGCGTCATAATCTGTCCTAAATGCACGTATCCCCTTCGGGAGGTACATAGTGATCAGTGTATTGTCGAAGTATCTCGGGATGTTGCCATGACTAATCACACTAGCCATAGGTGCGATATAGTCGGGTAGGATTTATGGGATGAGAATCGTCTTTTCCAAGTCATCTCAATGCTTGCTTCGTTTCTCTATCGCAGTTTGGGATGGCCCAGATGGATGTGTAGTCGATGGTGATGCTTGCACTCCTCTTGTCGATGAGGCTTGTACTCCTATGGACATGACCTTCTTATCCATGAGGTCAATCAAAATCTCTTCGACGGATTTCTCTATTGCGCTAAGGTCGCTCGACATGCACACTCGTGATCAAATGTTTCATATAGGTGGAAAAACGCTCAAGGTGAGAGGAACAGGTGGCGAGGTCTCAATAAGAACTGTGCAAAATAAATTAGTTCTCTATGGGCTCGGATAATCATAATTCACAAAAGTGTCCTCGGTGCAACATTCGACGAGATAAATAGACAACGTTGTAACAGACTCCTCGAATGGGAAAGAATGCCTCATTCAATACAATTCCATCCATTATGGAGCGGTTCCAATGGTCTAATGGCGAATGTTCTGGAAATAACTTTGTTTCTATCCATTTTGGAGCGTCGTTCTAACGTTCGAGACACCTCCAACGGTCATATTGCTTTGCCTTGGTGAATTTCCATTCGGTGTTTTTCTGCTATTCCGACGAGGTTCAAGTTTTGCAAGCCTTCCTTCTGCGAAGTCCTCTCTGGAACCTCTTGCAATTTTTCTAGCTTTGCTTTCTTCTTAATGAGATTCCTTCCTTTCTTCCTTGTGATCTGCCTCTCTAGATTCCTCTTTCCATTATTGCTCTTATCTTTTCCTATCATAGTAACTTCACATTGTTGAGGATCTTTCGCAAGGTTCGAGGATAATACTTATTCGCTTACTATTTCTGGAGTAGGTGCTCTATTCTTCTGCATGGATAAGTTCTTTAAGCCTTCTTTCTTTCTTTCAAATTAAATAGCTAAGTCTATGGCCCTCAGTTGCTTTGACTTGTCCTCTTGTCCCTGTATTAGTCTCGCTATTTTCCTAGCCATAAAATCCCTTAATTCTTTCTTTTTTTGTTCTATAGCTTCCTCTTTCTCTTTCCTTTGGATCTGATCTCTCTCAATCCAAGTTGTTCCTGATAAGAGTGCAAATGGGGCGTTGTTCTCAACAAACTTAATGACCTTGAATCCTTCTTCTATCGATGTTCCATAAGCACTCATAGGTACATGAGTAAGTGTTCCACATAGGGTTATCATCTTTTCTTTAAACAATCATATTCCTCCCAATGAAGGAACCATAGAAAGCTTTCCTAAGATTTCCCAAATACTTTTTGTCATGATGTTCACTTGTGTTTCTACATCCAATACAAAGTCTATGTCGAAGTTGTCTATTCTTGTTTCTATGCACTCTTTCTCTTTTAAGATCTCTGATAAACTAATGTCTCTGTGATCATTCAATGTTTCTTTCATCTGCAATAATATAGCCTCATATTATTTATGGTTCTTTAGTATATCCTTAGTCTCTTGACCTTCCTCATGGTTTTCTTGTCGCATGTTCATCTTTTCAATTTTAGAAATCATTGTAGGGAAATCCAGAACTTCATGTCTAGTATCCTTACAACAAAGGAATATAGGACCTCTATTAGGGCATTCCTTAGCAAGATGTCCCAGTCTTCTACAACTATAACAAAGAGTCAATCCTCTCTTTCTTTTAAAATATCCCCAACCTTTCCTATACTGCGAATTGGGATCATAGTGATGGACCAGTAAAAAATTATTTCTAGCATCCTGCATCCACTTGTTAGTCCAACAATTGTTTCTATGCATAGGAATAACATATCTTTCACTATTTCTATCAAATCTATTCATATCACATATTCTTTCTTCTAGTTGTGCCCTAGTTTTCAGACTAGGATGACATCTATCAAATACACCTAGATCCATTCTTTCAAAACACAAATTTCCACTTATCTTACCTTTATCATAGCACCAAGCTTTAAGATATTACTTCTTTTCTTCAGATCAAACTTCTCTTCTTAGCATAGAGCTTCACAAGTCAAGTAGAGTACTGCTCACTACAACAACATATCTCTGTACATATATTTCTCTTTTACTTAGTTCCCAGCAATCACAGTTTTAGGTCCTGACAACGGAACCATTTGTTGGCATAGGGGAAAACCCGAGATTAAACGCTTCAACAATGCATCAACAAAACCCTAACTATCGACCCTTTCGGCAACACCTACGAAGCATATGAAGTCTTTCCTGAGGTAGAGGCAGGGGGGTTGTAGGACTCAAGTGTCTACAACCTAGCTAGGACACAGATCTATGATCACAATACTTAACAGATCACTTAGCAGTTAATATTCATTATTTTTTAGTCCTTTATCCACATCGCAAGTAAAACCCTAATTACAAAACAATGCAGTATTCAACAAGATCTCAGCATATCTGACCATTTAGCACATAGCATCAACAGATCTAGAATTCATCCAAGTTATTAAGCACTAAGATACTATATTAGATGCATCTAACATACATAAAGATTCAGTACTAATCAAAAATCACATCAATAACACAAATCAATCACAACACAGGATATACGTGATTCACCCCAGTGTGGGGCTACGTCCACAAACTCTTCTTCTTCTTTATTATCTTCTCTCAATCTTATTACATGCATAGAACAGGAGATCTGTGTGCACCTCGACAAATCCTCCTTCCCTAAGCTTGGCACAACACAGAGTCTTCTTACAATCACTTTCACTTATCCCTGCAAGTTCTCAACAAACACTATGCACAAAGCATTCACAACTATTTTCACTTAGCTCACTGGATTATAACTGGCTCCTTCTTACATCACCTAGATACTTATTTATACATTACAAAAGGGGCCTAAACATGGGGAAGACCCATGGGCCAGCATCCCATACCCGTTACATAAACCTTAATCCCAAAAAATCCTGTAAAAAGGGGGCGAGATCCTGTGATATCTGCTTCTCCTGGGCGCTTTGTCTTCGACCACCCTGTAAAAGTCCCAAAAATGGTTAAACATGACCATGGTTCTCAAAAAATTGGTCAAGGGCCAACATGTGGCATCCATACTATACGTGGCAGGCTGATGTGGCATCCATACAACACATGGTAGGATGACGTGGTAGGGTGACTATAGAAGGAGGTGATATGGGCCAATGTTTAGCTGCCACATGGCCGTGGGAAAATTCCCAATGACACCCAACAACTGAAAATTTACACACACACACACACACACACACACATATATTAAATATACTACCAAATGTAGAGGCGGTTCCACCAGATTGGCGGCATATTCCATCATTCTGATATATATAGTCACTTGCCAATTGTATAACAATATACTAAAATAAAAGGGAAGGCCCACGGGTTCGACCCTGGGACCTCCACCTAACCAATGACTTAAAAAAACCTCCACTAACCAATGTGCTTAGAACCTCATTAATTCATAACCACCCACAGTTTATTATATAAAGGGTGTTTCTGCCAGAGTATGGAGAGGAAGACTAAGGGTGCGGTCGTACGGAAGAGACACAAATTTTGAGACAAAGGCATGGATTTCAAGACAGAGACCAGTAATTAATTGCAGGTCCAGGCACAAAAACTGAGGAGAGATTTTTCTTGGGTCTAAAAGTGTTAGACTCAGGTCGAGGCATGGAGACAGTCATTTTTAGGTAGTTTGATGATATGACCACAATGGTTATGTTTGTTTTCTAATATGAGAAAAAAATTTGTAGCTTAAATCCAAAATGAGGTATACTTATGTATTTTTCCCAATTCTTTTGTGGAGTTAATAAAAAGGCCTACTTGTTTGAGAGACGGACCTAGAGACATAGTCCACCAAGGATAGACTCCGTTATTAAGTTTTTGCGTTCATATTTCATATTTGATACTTATGTCTCTTTCCTTTTGATCATTTCCTTCTTTATGGTGCTCTTTAGTTTATGCTCATTTAATACAATTCTTCAATAAGTCACCGGAGGAAAAGATCATGGATCACTTACAAACATGGATGATAATGCATCATTTCTCAAAGCTCCCCTCATCCATCCCTTGCATGATGATCCAAAAATCATAAGTTTTATATCCAAATCTTTCTTCCCTCTCCATGTAAATCCCTCATTATATAGGATTTGAAGTCTTAACCACCATGGAGAAGATCACTCATAAGATCCACTAAAACGAGATCTCCAAGATTTTTAGGTAGAAAATATCTCTCAGGTATTTTAGGGAGAAAATATCTCTCAAGGATTTTAAGGAGGAAATATCTCTCAAGATCCACCAAATTGGGATTTTGGTTTGAGAAAATATCTCAACCAACCATGAGAATCTCAACCTCTCCTTAAAAATAGGAAACTAAATGTGAGGTGGATTCTCACACTAAATTAATTTCCTTTTTATGAATATTAATAATTAATTCATGTGCACATAATATTTTGATCTTCATATAATATATTTCTCCTCCACATTAACTAGTGATTGTGACAAATCTTCTTTCACGATGTCAATGTATGTGACAATTTCATGACACTTGCAACACTTAGGGTGAGGTACTTAAGTGTGACATTTTGGTGTGTAACACTCATTGACTTGAGCTTCTACAAATGTTGCTACCTATTGAGACTTTATCTTCCCTTTCTTCTCATTAAGACACTATGAAGCGTAGTTTCCTCTCTTGTGGCACATAAATCCTTTTATTGTTCTTAGATTCTTCTTCTTTCCAGCCTCTGGAGATGAATCTCCACCCATATTCCCCTTGCTCCTCCTTTCCTGACTAGCAAGGTCCAGATTCTCATCATGACCAACTTGTTGGCATGCTAGATATTCCTCCCAAATCTCCTCCTGGATGAAATCATCCCACACCCTGTCAAAATTGGGAAGTTTCTCATGTGCAAGGATGCACTTGATGAATGGGGCCCATGGCTTAGGAAAACCATTTAGGCTTTTCCTCAACAACTCCTCATCTAAAATGAATTCCCCAACATTTTCCAATTGATCACGTGCCTGAGTGATGTTGGTGAGATAATTGGTGGTCATAGCTACAAACATCTCCCTAGCTAAATTCTTCTCAGATATGTGAGGGATCAAATGATCCTTCACTACATCTAAGATGATCCTCCTAGATTTCACATCCTTCAAATCATGGGTGGCTAGGTCCTTTACATTAGTCGATGGGGTCACCTTCGAGATAGAAAACTCCCACAATCTATTCTTCATGAGAACTAATGTGACCGTGACCTTTCAAGGAACGAATTTAAATACACTTTCTAGCCTATCAAAAAACTTGATCTTTGGCTTCCCACGACCCTTGTTCGCTCTCAAACCCACAACTCACTACCCAGGTCCTACTACCCGGGTCCTTCTACCTGATTTCCAAACCCTACTTATATCTTTATGTTGTTCCCTGAGACTTATTACGATCTTCTTGACTGTTGTGTGTGATTTTCTAGGATTTTGGATGTCTTTGCTGGGCCTTCCCTCGATTGTCCTGTGCCTGGATGGTTTTGGTGGCTATCCATTCCCTAAAGGTTTCCTCCTTTGCATTCCAACCATCTCCACCAATGTGGACTTCTATGTCTAGATCGATGTAGCATTCATGGGCTAGTGACTGCTTATGCAGTTTCCCCCGTGGCATTGTTGGCGGTTGAGTGCAACGATGGTTCCCTATGGCTACTACAACAAATTCCTCTTTCCTCTCTTACTATGGAACCTCCTTGAACCATGCCCTTCATGCTCCCACTAATTCCTATACTACCTATCGTTGCCTTCTTCCATGCTTCATCTACCCAACTCCCTTCTTTATGTCTACTTCTCATCTTGATCATAAAGTTCTTTTGGATTTATCGCATAGGTTTTTTGATTTTCGATGTTTTGGACCAAACTAGTGTGGTCCATCATCAGGAAAACATTTTGTCAAAACAATGGTTGCAAAATCCTTAGAACATAAATACTTCTCATCTCTTTATGCATGTGGCCCCTCAAAACCTTGCACATGTCATCACCTCTGTAGCTATGGTTTCTTACATGCAATTTCTCATGAAAAATCCTTCTCACACCTACGATTGGAAATTGCATCTCCTACACATGCCCTCCCAACACCTGCACTCTATAGTTGTGACCTCTTTCCCAGCAGCCTAGTGCCACCTTTTCATGATGCCATCATGAACTTATCTACAACAATCCTTTACTATAGTTCATGTTATCGTATGTTGGCTATACATCTCGTACGATGGCCATACGCCTACTGTTAAATTTTTTTCTTTTTTCTTTTTTAATTTATCCTTGTCGAGCTTGCAAAAGAGAAAAAAAAATTGATGTTGTCGAGATGCGAAAAATCATGATCTATGTACCTCATTATTCCTTTTAGAGATCAAGTTGTGATAACATGTTAATTTTTTTGTTAACCTAGCACTGGACAATTAATTCCAAATAAATTAATTTTCTTAATCTATTGAATAAAAGTGCAATTAAGTTTTCAACGAAACATTACAACAGACGCATAAATAGGAAACCAAACACAATTTGCACACATAATTTACTCGATAAAGCCCCCTAGAAAATCCCCCAAGGAAAAACTAGTACCTTGATGATTTTATTAGATAAAAGTTGGGCTCCTATCCTAGGATAATTTCCCATCTAAGAAAAATACAAATCAACAAAACATCCTAGCCTATCACACCTGGCTGCTACTCCTCTGCTGCCTCTTTGCTCCTTACCTCAGACCCTACTACTGGACACTTGGATGAAATTTATTCTTCACCCAATCAATGTGTAATATCCTCAAATTTTAGAAAATTAACTTCTATGTGGAATTTTGAAATAAATTTCCATTTTTATGAAATTTGGATTTGGAAATTATTTTCCATTTATGGAAAATCCGAATTTGATTTTTTTTATTATGTAATTAATTATTTGATGATTGTTGGGGAAATATTTGACTTTCCCAACTGTCCTCTTTTATTGGACACATTTATGACACACAATTTTAATAAAATTAATGTTGGAAGACAAATGGAACAACCAGGTTTAAAATAGTTTCCCAAGACTCCATGAGTGGAGAACAGGTTTGAGTTACCCCAAGGATGATTTTTGCAAGTGGCAGAAGTGGAATTTGGCCACTAGGAGCGCCTAAAAATCAGGGATTTGTAAAGCTGGGAATTTCCCCAAGGAGGGAAAGAAATAAAAGACCTAGGCACAAGATTATATAGATCACATGTGGGATGCAGGACACTGCTTAGTATGTTGGAAGAATGGAGAATTGTTTGATGTTATGAGAACTGTTAGTGTGAGGAAAAACATTTTCTGTATTTTTTATGGTGACTATATCTAAGGAGGATAATTCATATCGCCCGTATGGACTCATGGTCAGACTAGGGGGTGATCAGGACAAGTCACTGTGGTTGTTTTGTTCTACGATTGGGTGGAACATGGTTTTTCCATTTGTTTTCCCAGCATCAACTTTTTTATATATGTATTTT
Organism: Picea sitchensis; assembly: GCA_010110895.2. Lineage (NCBI taxonomy): Eukaryota > Viridiplantae > Streptophyta > Pinopsida > Pinales > Pinaceae > Picea > Picea sitchensis. Next base: position 233,183 of record SNQJ01S0000794.1, on the reverse strand, counting down.
CAATTGTGTATTTAAATTTGGTACTATGCTAATGATGTTTAGTAGTTGTACATTTGTTTCCATCTTTTTTATATTTTTTATAAGCAATCTCTTTGAAAGCATTATATAGCCATATTAGTTTATATGGTTACCACTATGTGAAGTAGTGTGGTAGTATGTTATTTACAGTATAGTTTATATATATATATATATATATACGTAAACATGAATAAAACTACTGTAAATTTGTTGTTGTTATGTCAAAGAAAAAAAAAAACAATCCCATTATGTGTTTCGTTAAATATAAAAAGACACCTCATACAATATAGGCGTTTTAACCAAGTTGGATTACGCCTTTATTACCATCAATAGTTCAAGTTTACAATTGATTCCCTCAAATACCAGGACTCCCCATCTAGACGAAAAAATGAATTTAATGGTCTACATAAGACTGTCCATGAGTTCTCGTAAGAAATGGTGGAATACAATGGAACTCGAATACCTTTTACGAATAGGCAAAGTGTCTCACCAAGTATATGGGGTGCCTCCCAAACCTACAACAAACAAAAAAATGGTATTTAGTAATTTATCAAGGGTACGCAATTTCCAAAATTGCAACAAAGTAAAGGATTTAAGTTACTTGAATTGGGTTTCGTTGCCGAGAGAGGCATCCTCTCCATATTACGAAACCACCCATCCAAGACAGAGGAGGGAAGTGGGTGTTTTTTTCACCTGATGGTTTCCCTCACAGGGAAGTGGGTGTTTTTTTCACCTGATGGTTTCCCTCACACGACAAAAGGCACCCATCATCAATGCTTATACTTGTGAGATATTAACACATTTCGCAAGAATAAGTATAAATAAAGTCTTTCATTTGAAAACATTATCATGATAACCTATAGAAACTAAATTGATAAAGAGAAAGAAGTAATAAAGTAAAATGGATTCCCACAGAACGAATCTTCAATAACCAGAGAATAGTACTTGAAGGAGGATTTAAAATATCTACGGATGGAAAAATGTTGTGGGTTAATCATACTAAACAAAGTCCCTTTAGTACTCAGGCAGACCATCGAATCTTAACAAAATTCTACAAGTATTTTCCTCAAAGAGTGTACAAGAGGAAATCCTACTTTAACGCATTCATCAAAGAGAGAATGATTATTCAATACTCGGTGAACACCAATAGATGTAAACAATACATGTAAGATTAACGAGAAGTCAAAGTGGGATGTGACTCTATGTGTGTATGTTCATTTGTGCATGGAAAAGTTTAAAAACACTAGGAGCTCGACCCCATAGAGAACCAGGTATCCAATGCATGCAAGTTAAAACTCGATTGTGGAAACGTGAAAGGAGGGAATGGAACTAATAGTTAAGATTGAATTAAACACTACCATTTACACAACAAATTCTCACTTATATAGTGGGATGCCAGACCATAACGTTTATACAGTAAGTCTCCCTTAAAGGAACACGGGGCTACACCGTTTTACGATCCAAAAACCAAACCAACACATTACAAAGAGTTTAGGGTTTTTAATCCATGAGAGAATTGAGAAGTAATCGGGGTTTACAGTCTCGAAGACCCGGAAATTATGGTAGACATTTAAATGACCCCTGGAAAAACATGGTAGACATTTAATATATGAAACATAGTGTCAAGATAATAGACCAGGAATTGGAAACTTACAAAACGAGATTTCAACGCGTAATCAACATAATAGAGAAGGGGTATCGGAATGAATCACACAGAGCTCGACCCCTTGGTAAATTAATTAATTACATTTCTAAATACAACATACAAAGTTCAACTCATCATAGTAAGAAATTACTTATATATAGATATGTAGAGAAGTTCATTGTACAGACTTCAAACACAAAGAATATTTTTCCACACCATGGCAATGTATTATACAAAGCTTGAACCAACAAAGTAAGCACATGGCACACCCATTACATAGAGCTTGACCCAAAAAAATAAGCGCAGGTCACACGCATGGAAATACGTTATACAGAGTTCGAATACACATAATATTTTTGCACATCAGGGAAATGTATTATACATAGCTTGACCCAACAAAGTAAGCACATGGTACACCCCTTACATAGAGCTCTACCCAACAAAGTAAGCGTGGGTCACACCCATGGAATTATATTATACAAAACTCGACCCAACAAAACAAGCACAGGATACACCCATGGAAATTTATTATATAGATCTCGGCCAACACAGAGATACAGTGAAAATAATAGCTCATTATAAATAAATACTTGGGACTAAGAACTCTCGTAAGCATAGAGAGCACACATACTGTAAGAAATGTTTAAATCATATTTAAAAGAAATGAATGCATTCACCCAGGTGTAAGTGAAAAATCATTTTGAGCCAACAAGTATGGAAAGGTTATACAAAGGGAAGAAGCTTACTGCATATAGGCCGAGAGGAAGACAGTGACCATTGAGTCGCAAATGAAACCGACTAAGTTCCTTGACACCAATCCTAGCCAGAGAGACTAGAATATTGTTATGGGAAGTGGCCTTTCCACGACCAGCATGAATGACTACAGTCGCTTAACCCTATTGTCGTAGAGAAAAACACAGAGAAAGCCAAAAATTGAATGAAAAATGAATGCGAGGGTAGTTAGACCTCGTGCCTCCGATAGTGGAAAAGGATTGAGGGTACACCACCCTCTCGTTGAGATGTGAAGGTATCTGAGGTGGAATCCTGTAGCGTCTTCCCTTGTAGAAACGTCAGGCCTGGAAAACAAGGTGACATACCACCATTAAAGGCTACGACCAACCTAATGCCAAGGCTCGGTTTCGACTGTTCGATGACTGGATAGTTAATGCTTATCAAATTTATCATAGACCAGGAGTTATGGTGGATGTAGACATGAGTATAGGTAACAAGGTTCCAACCTTATGCCTAGTTTTAATTCAACATGTTGAAAATCTTTGGAACCTCACCAGAGTCCTAGCATGGAGGTTAGGACATGGTGGTTATAACCTAGTCCTTTCTCCTTGTGCGATGGTGTTGAAGGGTGGGTTGCTAAAGTTTAGTTAGAGTATGGGTTTATATCTTTGTACTTTTACAAGTGCCTTATGATATGATAATAAAATAGCTAGGACTTATATGATTTATATTTTATAAGTGCCTTGTATATGTTCAATAAAATAGTTAGGACTTATATGAGTTATATTGTATAAGTGCCTTGTGTAATGTTCATAAAATAACTAGGGATATATGAATTGCGTTATTATAAGTGCCTATGAGTGTCTTCTGTTATGTTAATGGGTAGATAGGAAATACATGAGTGGTTTGCACTAGTTAGGCCTAACATATGGACGTTGATAGGTTTAGCCATTGTTTTATTAACAAATACTTTAATAATGTTAGTAGTTATGCCAATGACAAAAATTGGTATGGATCCTAAGATCCCTTGTACACCTTAGTGTAGACGATAGTGTAACCTCATTTTTTATTTTTTTGTGAAATTTGAGGTACATTACATATGGTATCAAAGTTGTAGGTTACAACTCTTGGACCTCACGGAAACACCATAATTCAACTTTTTGTTGTTGTTTCCTAGAAGAAAATCTAACAAACACATTTACTGTTACAAATAGAAAAAAAAATTGTCTATTGTGAAAATGTCAGCACAAAATGAATAAAAAAACAAACATGAAGGGAATCCAAATCAAGAGATTCCTAAAGACCCTGACCATAAAAGTGAAGGGAGTTCATCAACCAAGTTTTTGGAAATAATGAAAAACCTTATTGTGGAATTACAAGTGTTTAAGGTAGATAACGAAAAGTTGAAGAAAGCACAAGAAGAGCAACTGGAAATAAACGAAATGTTTCTATGCAGTATAGTAACAAAGAAGAGTCCCAAGGACAATGAAAAAAAGGAAGAGGTCAAAAAAAAGTCCTCTAAAAATTTTGGTCATGAAATAGAAAAACAGGACAGTTCTTCCAAAGACACACACACAAAAAACAAAGAATCTATAGGAAGGAAAAGAAAACAAGTGGATCACCTGGAAGGTGAATTCAAGAAAATACAACCTTTCACCTTTGATGGATAATCAAAGACTCGGGAGGAGGTTGAAGCATGGTTACTAGATATAAAGAAATACTTCCATATTTATAACTATTGTAGTAATATGAAAGTCAAAATGGCCATTTACAACTTAAAAGAAAAATCTAGTATCTGGTGGAAAGACCTAAAATTAGCGAAGCGATTGAAAGAGAAATGAATGGAATGGTCATATTTTAAAAAGTATTTCAAGAAGAAGTACTTATCAAAAATTTATTATGAAAGAAAAACTAAGTAATTCTACGAATTGCAACTAGGACAAATGGCCATGGACGATCTAATAAATAAATTTCTAGATCTGTTGAGGTTTGTACCATACATCAAAGAAGACAAGATAAATATACAAAGGTTCTTGAGATGTCTACCACAATCGTACAAGGACAAAATTGAATTTTACAATCCCAAGTCTTTAAATGAAGTGTCTAGAAATTCTTGGATGTGTTATGATAAATGAAAACATAGATATGAAATTCCCAAAGCATGGAAAGACAAGAAACATGACAGATTGAGTTAGCGTAAGAAAGGATTCCAACCATCTCCTTTTCGTAATATGGCGAAAGGTTTCCGAAGGAAATATTACCATTCAAATACAGAGAATGCCCAAGGGGGAAATAAACCAGCTAACCTGGGAGTCAAGAAGGTTGGGGACATTCCCAAAGAATCATTGAAGTATTGGAAATGTGGCGAACCTCACTTGAGGAGGAATTGTCCATGCTTAAATCCAACATTAAGAACTTTAGTCCATAACCTTCAAGAGGCTTCGATGGTCGGAGATGTTGGTAGAAGCATGTATAAAACCAATGGAGCTTAGGATGGTAGACAATAATATCATCAATCCACTATTGTGGAAGTCGAAGAGATGAAAATAACACAGTTAGAATGGTACCAGGAATCAAAAATCCAATTTCTGTTAGGAAAATATCAACAGTGCAATTTAAGAAATGTATGAACAAAGGTTGCCAAATTTATGTTGTACAGGTAACTAACCTCCTAGGGGAAGAAAGAAAACCAAGTTTAGAAGACTTTACAGTCCTACGTAGGTTCAAAGATGTGTTTGTATATGAAATACCATAACTACCTCCAAGGAGAGAGATATATTTCTTTATCGATCTACTACCTGGATCTGCCCCGCTATCTAAGGCACCTTATAGGATGAGCCTACTCGAATTAAAAAAAATGAAAATTCAGTTACAATAACTACTGGATAAGGACTTTATTAGACCAAGTGTTTCGCCGTGGGGTGCACCATTTGTATTTGTTAAAAAGAAAGATGGGAATTTGAGACTGTGTATTGACTATTGACAACTAAATAAAACGACAGTTAAAAATAAGTATCCCTTATCCAGAATTAATGACCTCTTTGACCAAGTTGGAGGGACAAGGATATTTTCTAAACTAGATTTAAGGTCTGGTTATCACCAAGTCAGAATAAAGGATGAAGATGAAAATTAAAAAAAATTAGAACACGTTATGGACACTATGAGTTTGTCGTAGTCCCATTCGGGCTTACTAACGCATCAACAACCTTTATGTGTTTGATGAATAATATATTCAACCAATATTTGGATAAATTTGTGTTGGTTTTTATATATGATATTCTAATTTACTAAAAAATGGAAGAAGAACATGAAGACCATTTGAAAATAGTATTGCATACTTTAAGGGAACATAAGTTGTATGCTAAGTTTGATAAGTGCGACTTCTACGAAAGAAAGATACAATACTTAGGAAACATAATATCTGAAGATGGTATTGATGTTGATCCATAAAAGATAAAATACATTATGGAATGGACTATCCCTAAGGATGTAGAAGACATCAGATCATTTATGGGAAATACCGGTTATTACCGAAGATTTATCGAAAGATTTTCCACGATCGCATACCCGATTACCTCTTTACAGAAAAAGGGAATAAAATTTACTTGGTCACAAAAGTGTCAGGAAAATTTTGTTAAATTAAAAGGACTGTTAACCACACCACCTATCCTAAAGGTAGCAAATCTCGATAAAGATATTACAGTTTGTGTGGATGCAATCAAAGAAGGATTAGGAGGATTACCGACATAAGACAAACACGTCATCTTTTATGAATCATATAACTGAAAGAACATGAATGAAATTATGTGACTCACGATCTAGAATTCACATCTGTAATTCATGCATTAAAAATGTGGCGAGATTATTTAATGGGAATAAATTTTTTGTTATTAACCGACAACAATGGCGTAAAATATTTGTTCATCCAACCAGACCTCAATGCAATGCAAGAAATATGGATGGCATTCTTAAGCGAATTTGATTTCAAGGTACGACACATCAAAGTTAAAGAAAACAATGTTGCAGATGCACTAAGTTGGAGGACTAATGGATTCTATGAAATAAACATCAACAAAGCAGAAAAAATATCGAACATAGAAGAAAATCTGCAAGCAATAATGACAAAAATTACATTAAAACAACAACAAAATTGCAAGGAAATAAAGAAAAAATGAATAGAACAAATCCGAATTTAGATAAAAATGGACTATTAAGGTTCAAAAATTGGTTGTATGTACCTAATTTTGTTGATTTAAAGACAACAATTCTTGACGAACTGCACAAAAAACCATATTCTGGTCAGCCAAGATACCATAAAACAATAACAACCTTAAGAAAATTGTTTTACTCGCTTAACATGAAGAATTAAACAACTGAATATTTATCTAAATGCTTAGATTGTCAACAGGTAAAGGATGAACATCAACACCCAGTGAGTCTGTTACAAACTCTTCCTATACCACAATGGAAATGGGGGATTATCTCGATGGACTTCATCACAGGTTTTCCTAAGACCCAAAGAGAAAATGACTCAATTATGGTAGTGGTTGATAAACTAAGAAAATCTGCACATTTGTACTTGTGAAATCTACTTATAAGGCGATTAATATCACTAAAATTTTGATGAAAGAAATATTTAGATTGCATGGAATTCCAAAGATGGTAATTTCCGATAGAGATGTTAAATTTGTTAGAAAGTAATGGATGTGATCGTTTAACCATATACAATATAGCGATATTGTCACCGAACCATAGGCTGAAGCCACCTCCGAGCACCTTAACCTTGACAGAGAATGATTCTAGAAGAAAACCAATAAACAACCATGACTAAGGCATAAGGATAACCAAGACTGATAAAAAAGTCCAACCATAAACAACAGAAAGTCCGAGCCTAAACCAAGAAACCAGATTGCGGCAGTTGTTGGTTGCAACTGCTCTCGAGACTTGCACACTAGCCTAGTGCCTATAGTGCGCACTTCTTCCCAGCTGCAATTCTGAGCAGTGTGTACAAAATGAGGTCTGGCTACTTGTATTTATACTATTTCCTGATTTGTCTGGGCCGACTTCTCATTCTGGAGACTAAATACTTAAAATTATTTTTTTCCTTGAGCCAACATGTCTTCTAGGGTTATGCTCAACACTTTAGGGTTACTTCTTGCTTCCCAGAATATTCTATTCTTGTATGCGTTACACATGGAGGTAAATACCTCCCGCAACTACCATAATATCAACACTCCCTCCTAGCTAGGGAGGTATTGAAGGCAATGGTCTTGAGCACAAACACACCATTGAATTGGTAGCATCATCATAGTCGTACAAACTATCTCATGATTAGATCACGAGCACCATCATCACTGTCAGTGTCATCTGACAATATCAACTTCATCATCTATCGAAACCATACTCCATATGAGTAATTAGACATGATGTTGAATAAGTCACTCACTCCAAGGGGTGATACAAGGACCATTCTTCTAATCTCGACATACGTCCTAAAAGAATGACTATCCCAACAGATTCTAAAATCTACGCCATGGACTACAGAGACCATTCCTATTGAAATGTCAATCTAGGACTATTTTCTAATCAATTCATAGAGATCCATCTCAACCTGTATGCCTTAGAAAATATCGATCCTGAACCATTTTCCTAATCGGGCCACAATTTGTGCCTTAGGAAAAATACTAGTCCATATCATGTCAACAAAATGTCACCCTGGACTATTCTCTTTAGAGAGAATACCTTTCTACCAGCTATCTATTCTATCTGGACCATTATCTACCTGGAGAATGTTCGTCCACAAGCACACTGACTATTCATCTAGTTGATAATCATTTTCAACACTACTGATGGTCTACATGGCAATTAGAATAATGTCATTCAATAGAACACAGTTGTGTCTATCCATAGTAGTACACAACCACAATCTAGTGGTACACTACCACACCAAGTAGCACACATATACTTAATAAGTGACACATAGTCACAACCAGTGGAACACATCCACCATAGTAGCATACATCTACTGTCCATAGACATATAGTCTCCATAGCAATCATATCATCTGATATCAACCTGCATAGAAAAACAATGTCATGATATAAACTAAATCATCTTGGTCATTCTTCCACTCACATTTGTGAGATCTAGAAGAGCATTTTCTCTCAGAAGGTAAAACATCATTCATGAGCTACTGGACTATTCTTATCAAGCATAGAAGAATAACTATCATGATTTCTGATCTTGGACCATTCACCTATCCGAGCCATTCCTCCGAAACTAAAAAAAGTGCAACTTGGAGAGAATGAGTCTGCCCTAGGGAATGCATTTCCCTGATTAATGAACCTTGACCATTCACCTATCTGGGCCAATCCCCCAACACTAAACAAAGTGCAACTTAAAGAGAATGAATTTGCCCTAGGGGATGCATTTCCCTGATTACTGAAGCTGGACCATTCACCTATATGGGCCATTCCTCCGGCACTAAACAAATTTAAACCTGGAGAGAATGAATCCGCCCTAGGGAATCACTGTCCAGACCATTTCCTAAGGAAATGACTATCCTGCACCAACCTCCAAAACATACCACTCTTTGAAACTTCTCTTAACTATGAGCTTCGAAAGAATGACTGTCCGGCGAGGTGGACCAGTCTTCTTGATCACTAATGAGAGTGACTGCCAAGAAGAAAGACTTCCCTAGACCATTCCCCCCACACTATCCACAAGGGGAATCGTTGTGTATGGTACATCAACAATCCATTGAACCATTTTCATTACAAAAATGATCGTTTGATCTGGAACATTTTCCGAACTGGAAACTGCCTTTCCGTCAGAAATCTCAAACCACTTTCCAAACTAGAAATGAACTGCTCATTTTGGACCATTTTTCGAACTGAAAAATGACTGTCCATAAATCTATAACACATCAGTGCTCCCTACTAACCTGGGAGTCATCTCCTCTCTTTTCAATAAGGAATTCATCTCCACGAGCTCTAGCTTGTTTCTTGAGTACACAAACTTTTTCATCTTGGACAAAGGCTTTATCAAAATATCTCCTATTTGCTCATCTGTGGAGATATATATATTGGAGAACCACTTCTCTTTTTTGGACCTCATCATGGAGAATTTAATTCTTGATCTCAATGTACTTCGGTCTTTCTAGAGCACTTGATTTTCTATGAAGGCTTCATATAGTTCTAATCATTATAATATATCATTGTTGGATTCAACTCTTTTGTTTCCTGCTAGCTCATAACATTGTGGAAAGGCTCAAACTGGAACATATCCAAGTGGTATTTCTTCCATCATCATGAGAGTTTGTCATGTATTAGAAAACCATCATCCTAGACTCTTGAGTAACCATTCTGATACAATATCTTTGTTATAGAAAGTTTTCACCATGCTTCTGTTGTGCATTGGAGGATCTGCACCAAGTTGTTTGAATCCATACAAGACCTGTATACAAGAGTGTCTTTCTGGTATACCTCAAAACCTTGAGGTTTCTCTCCATACACTCTTTTTTTCAATTACTCTGTTGAGGAGAATATTCCTTACATTCATCTGATGTAAAATGTAACCCATGGATATTGCAGAAGATATAATGTCTCATATAGAGGTATGTTTGGTTTACTGGGACAAGCAATCATCATAGTGTTCTCCCTCCATATGGGAGAATCTCTAGTTTTGAATCTCGCAATGCTTCTATTCATAGGTATTTCATACACTGTTATTCATCATAACTTCTATTTCTTCTACTTGATTTATTCTAGTGGGTTCAAACCAAGCTGGTAGTCTTGTGATTCTTGATATAATGATTGGTTGTTCTGGATTTTCTTTCTCTCTTGGAATCTTCATGTTCTTCCTCATGTTTCTCTTTAGCTCTTGGGTCCATGGAGTTTTCTATAGATTCCATGCCGTGAAGTTTCCAACTTTCTTCCTTTCATCATAGGATCATGGATGTGGATGGACAACCAATGATACTTTAAGGCTTCTTTTCGAAGAGGACTTCTTCTAAAGTCAAACTGAACATGTTTTTCTTTTCATGGTTACTACCATTGATGGGAACATGGATAGATACTTCATAATATTCAATGGATCATATTATTTAGGATTAGCTCCCTCCTAATACTTGCTTCATGAATCAATGCATGCTCTTCTTTTGGAATTATATAATCAACTCCCTCCATATAACAGATTCCACGCTTCTATCTGCATCCTTATTTCCTTCTACAAAGTGTCATAAGTCTTTCTCCAATTTCCTCTTGATTGTTGACTTCTTTTTGTTTTTACTTCTTCTAGGTTTCTTCAGGTTTGATTCTGATTTCGGCTTATCTTCCAGCAATTACTTATGCAATAGCTTCCACATGAATTGTTAATAGGGGTTGTTGATGTACTTTATCCTTTCATGTGTATTTCCTGACTTGTAGTCATCGTGATATCAATCCTTATGGGTTTTTTCTTCCATAGGTATAGTTTCTCTTTGAACATCTTATATTCTAAGAAATAGATATGGAAGATATGTACAGAAACTATGTAAACATGGTATGTACAAGAACTATGAATAATATTGTTACCTTCTCTTAAAATAAGAAGTTTGTTTTATTCTGCTTGACCTTCTATGAGGGTTCCCTTTCTTCGACGACTAATGCTTCATGTGTTTCGTTCCTTTTCTTTAGCTCGGGACATTGATTCTTGTAGTGACCATATTTTCGACAGTTGAAGCATTGTATTTTTGACATATCTTTCTCTTGATTTGGCTACTTCCTTGAGCCAATCTTATTTTTATTCCTGAAATTCTTGAACCTTGTTGTGAAGGCTTGATCATCATATTTATTTTGGGTTTTCTCTTTTGCACTAATCCTTGACTCTTCTTTTGCACAACAAGTCCAAAGTTCTTCAAATGTAGGATATTCCTTCCGTTTGTTCATGCTTGTGACAAATGCATCCCATTTTTGGGGAGGACCATTGAGTACTATATTTACTAGTTCCTTCTCTGAAATAATTTCTTCAATAGCTTGTAGTTGATCTCTTAACTGGGAGATTCTCACAAAGTATGATGTTATGTTGTCACCATCATTCGTTTTCATGTGACAGAGCTCATTCTTCATACTCATTACTTGTCCAATGTTTCTGAATGAGAACAGGTTTGTTAGGGCATCGTACATCTTCTTAGATGAGTCAAGATGGGACATGTAGGGTATCAAGTGGTATTTTATAGAGTCCACTATGATACTCATGGAATTGATGTCATTGTCTTTTAAATTCTCCATAACTACAACATTTTGAGGTTCCTTCTCTTTTCCTTCTTCAAACTGTGGTTCCAAAATCTTTCCTTTCGCAGTATCCAACACTTTATTCTTAGCAAGGATGAGGTCAATCCTTGTCTTCCATTCTTTGAAGTTAGAATCCCCTTCTAACTTGTTTTCTAACTTCATATAGTAATTCATAACTTCTTTGACTTGGTCAACCTTTGACTTTGACCAAAAACTCAAACTTGACATCTTAGTTTGTTGAGGGTACCAAGAGGTGCATTTGGTTACGGTGCACTAGGATATCTAGAAATTAGGTCAATCTCTTCACTTAAGGTGCCTCAACAAGAGGGTTAGATTTTTGTTGTTGCAACTGTAACTCAGAAAATCCTCCCAATCTATCTTCCAATGGTTAAACTATTCAAAGATAGTGTGGGCCCATAACCTGTTAGAAAGTAATGGATGCGTTCGTTTAACCATAGACAATATAACAATATTGTCACCCAACCATAGGACGAAGCCACCCCTGAGCACTTTAACCTTGACAGAGAATGATTTTGGAAGAAAACCAACAACCAACCATGGCTAATGCATATGGAAAACGAAGACTGATAAGAAATTCCAACCATAACCAACAGAAATTCTGAGCCTAAACTAGGAAACCATATTACGGTAGTTTTCGGCTGCAGCTTCTCCCCAGACTTGCGCACTATCCCAGTGCCTGTAGTGTGCACTTCTTCCCAGCTACAATTCTGAGTAGTGTGTACAAAATGAGGTTTGACTACTTGTATTTATACTGTTTCCTGATCTTTCTGGGATGACTTCTCATTATGGAGACTAAATACTTAATATTAATTATTTCCTTGAGCCAACTTGTCTTATAGGGTTATGTTCAACACTTTAGGGTTACTTCTTGCTTCCCATAATACTGTATTCTCGTCAGGGTTCCACGTGGAGGTAAATACCTCCCGCAACTACCATAATATCAAAAAAATTTACATCAAATGTTTGGAATAAATTGTTTGCATGATTAGATACTAAATTGAATTGCAACACAAGCTACCATCCACAAATGGATGGGAAAACCAAACGAACAAACCAAATTATCGAAGACATGTTGCGAATGTATGTAAGAAGGAAACCAACTAAGTGGGAGGAGTACCTCCACTTAGTTGAATTTTCTTACAATAACGGTTATCAGACATCAGCTAATATGAGCCCCTTCGAATTATTATATGGAAGGAAATGCACAACCCCTATTAGTTGGGATAATCCAGTTGATAAGATTATGGTGGGACCGGAAACTCTCCATGAAGTGGAGAGGATGGTAAAAAGAGTACAACAAAATTTACAAGAGGCCTAGTACTGACAAAAAATCTATGGAGATTTGAAAATAAGACATCAGGAATTTCAAACTCGAAAACATGTTTATATAAAATTCAAAGAAAGAAGGAGTTCTCTAAAGCTAGGAAGTTTTTCAAAGTTGAAACCAAGGTTTTGTGCCCCCTTTGAGATTTTAACTTGAATCAGACCCGTGGCGTATGAACTAGCAGTCCCTCAAATTTAAAAGTTCATAATGTTTTTCATGTTTCATTACTAAAAATGTATATTCATGATCCTACTCACAACATTGATTGGAAAATGTTGTAGGTGGAACTAGAAGGCGAGTTCCAAGCGAAACCTTTTCACATTTTGGATAGGAAAGAAACAATACTACAAAATAGATCCATCGCCGAGGTAAAAATGCAATGGAAACACCTTAGTCCTTAGGAGGCCACTTGGGAATTGGAAGAAGATATAATGAAATCCTATCCAACCCCGTTTCAAGAGAGAAACAAGCACTGGGGACAATTTTGTACTCGAGAAGATGTATTTCTAAAATTCAAAGAAAGAAGGAGTTCTCTAAAGCTAGGAAGTTTTTCAAAGTTGAAACCAAGGTTTTGTGCCCCCTTTGAGATTTTAACTTGAATCAGACCCATGGCGTATCAACTAGCAGTCCCTCAAATTTAAAAGTTCATAATGTTTTTCATGTTTCATTACTAAAAATGTATATTCATGATCCTACTCACAACATTGATTGGAAAATGGGGTAGGTGGAACTAGAAGGCGAGTTCCAAGTGAAACCTTTGCACATTCGGGATAGGAAAGAAACAATACTATGAAATAGAGCCATTGTCGATGTAAAAATGCAATGGAAACACCTTAGTCCTTAGGAGGCCACTTGGGAATTGGAAGAAGATATAATAAAATCATATCCAACCCCGTTTCAAGAGAGAAACAAGCACTGGGGACAATTTTGTACTCAAGGGGGAGAGGATGTAATATCCTCAAATTTTAGAAAATTAAATTCCATGTGGAATTTTGAAATAAATTTCCATTTTTGGAAAATTCAGATTTGGAAATTATTTTTTATTATGTAATTAATTATTTGATGACTATTGGGAAAAGATTTGACTTGCCCAACTGTCCTCTTTTATTGGACACGTGGATGAGACAAAATTTTAATAAAATTAATGTTGGAAGACAAATGGAACAACTAGGTTAAAAATATATTACCATGAATCCATGAGTGGGGAATAGGTTTGAGTTACCTCAAGGTTGATTTTTACAAGTGCAAAACTGGAATTTGGCCACTAGTAGCCCCTAAAAATCGGGGATTTGTAAAGCTATGAATTTCCCCAAGGAGGGAAAGAAATGAAATACCTAGTCACAATAATATATAGAACATATGTGGGAGGCATGACACTGCTTAGTATGTTGGAGTAATGGAGAATTGTTTGTTGTTATGAGCATTGTTAGTGTGAGGCAAAGCATTTTCTATACTATCGATGATGACTATAGCTAAGGAGGATAATTCAGCTCACCCTTATGGAGTCATGGTCAAGCTAGGGGGTGATCAAGACAAGTAACTATGGTTTTTCTATTCTATGGTTGGGTGGATCGTGGTTGTTACATTTGTTTTCCCAGCATCAACTTTTTCAGATATGTATTTTCAGCTGTGTATTTAAATTTGGTACTATGCTAATGATGTTTAGTAGCTTTACAAGTGTTTCCATATCTTTGTTATTGTTGATATTTATGGCATTATTACAGTTCTTTGCATTTCAATATATAAGAGCAACATAAAAACAAGATCACTGAGAAATACACATTCACAAGAGACACAACATTTATCCTGGGAAACCCTCTAGGGGAAGAAAACCCAACAAGAACTTCCTTATCATAAATTGCCAATACAATGTTCAAGAGATAACTCAAACCAATACAGATAGTCCTCCCGAAAAGATATGCCACTCTTCTTCTCCTCTCTCCAACTGGTAATTGCAGCTTGCCTCTTATGAAAATGAGCAAGTGAGTTGTGTTCAAATGAGGCGCTAGCCTCATTTATTTATATAGGTTCTGGCATGTGTGAAGTGTCTCTTCACTGGTAGGGCCGACTTCTTAATCTGGGTGGGTAAACCCACCTTTATTATATTTCTGGGTCTTCTTATTAACTGTTGGGGTCGACTTCTTATTCTGCCTATTATAATTGTCTATTGACCAATCTGCAAAATGGGATTTGGTCCTAATACAATTACCGACATGATTAATCCACAATGGGGATTAATCCTATGAATAAAATAACAATAATAATAAGAATACTCTTCACAATTACATTATTTCAACACTCCCCCTTAACAAGAAGGGTCTTCTTTAACAACATCAGGTGAGAGAGGTCTGCATCGTTAGTGGCATCAGGAGGACAGTATCGTCAATATCATCTTGAAACATTGGCTAGCATATTTACGAGTCATCGGAAGTTTTCTTCATCATCAACATCATCATTCTCGAAAGAATGCCATCATCATCTACATCAATATGTATCAATAAAAAAATGATACCTCATCACAGCACTAGGTTGGCACATCACAGTACTACACTGGCTCAATGTCACAGTTGATAAGTTGGTAGCTCAATGTCGATCACATCTTTCTTTACGTCTAACAACAAGGCCAGAAGCAAGGAATCATCTTGCTTTATGTCTAACAACTAGGTCAGAAGCAAGGAACACATCAACATCTTGCTTTACGTCTAACAACGAGGTCATAAGCGAGGAATCATCTTGCTTTACGTCTAACAACTAGGTTAGAAGCAAGGAATCACACATCATCTCGCTTTATGTCTAACAACGAAGTCAGAAGAGAGGAATCATCATCATCTTGCTTTACGTCTAACAATGAGGTCAAAAGAAAGGAATCATCTTGCTTTACATCTAACAACTATGTTAGAAGCAAGGAACACACATTGTCATGCTTTACGTCTAACAATGAGGTCATAAGAAATGACTCATCTTGCTTTACGTCTAACAACAATGTCAGAAGAAAGGAACACACAACATCATGCTTTACATATAACAACGAGGTCAGAAGCAATGACTCATCTTTCTTTACGTCTAACAGTGAGGTCAGAAGCAAGGAACACACAATGCCATGCTTTATGTCTAACAGCGAGGTCATAATCAATGACTCATCTTTCTTTACGTCTAACAGTGAGGTCAGAAGCAAGGAACACACACCGTCATGCTTTATGTCTAACAGCAAGGTCAGAAGCAATGACTCATCTTGCTTTACATCTAACAGCGAGGTCAGAAGCAAGGAACGAATATATATACTCCCCCTTTCAGGGAGGGTCCTTTCGGACTATACCAAGCTTATCTCGAAAGTGTTCAAACTTTACATGAGATAGAGGTTTGGTCAACACGTCAACAACCTGTTCATCCGTGCTAATGTACTGGAGCTTCAAGGCTCCTCTCTATACCATGTCGTGAATGAAATGATAGCGGATTTCTATGTGCTTCGACCTGTCGTGGAATACAGGATTCTCTGTCATCTTTATGTAGCTCTGGTTGTCACATAGAATCACGGTTGCTCTAATATCCAAGTCAAATAGGTAAGTCAACAACTTTCGAAGCCATATAGCTTCGCATCTAGCCGAACATGCGGCAATGTACTTTGCTTCCGCTGTGCTGAGAGCAATACTGGATTGCTTCCTACTCTGCCACGAGATCATGGTTGATCCCAAACTGAAACAACATCCGGAAATGATTTTTCTATCTACAACGCTTCCTTCCCAATATGCATCAGTATATCCACTCAATGTGAAGTCATGATCTCCATCATAGCTGAGACCATAATCCATTATACCTTTAAGGTACCTCATCACATGTTTTCCAGCCACTAGGTGAACACGTCTGGGGTCTACCAGAAACTGACTCAAGGTGTTCACTGCAAAACAAATGTCTGGTCTGGTATTCGTCAGGTACATCAACGATCCAATAATATGCCTATACAGTGTGGCATCTATCAAGTCTGACAAAGTATCGACCAACAGCTTCAGCTTCTCTTCCATGGGTGTATTCATGGACTTGCATTCTAGCATGTCGAATCTCTTTAAGATTTCGACCGTGTACTTCCATTGATTAAGGAAGATCCTTTCTCGACTCTACCATACCTCAAGACCTAAGAAGTAATGAATTAGGCCAAGGAATTTCATTTCAAATTCTGCGCCAAGTCTCTGTTTACATTCAACGATGAGCTTTTCTTCTCCAGTTAAGAATAAGTCATCCACATACAGTATTAAAATTACTTGTTCATTATCCATAATTTTGAAGTAGAGATTTGAGTCTGCTTTACTCTTGGTAAAGCCTAAGCTCGTCAAGAATATGTCTATACGACCATACCAAGCTCTGAGAGCTTGCTTCAATCCGTATAAGTCTTTCTTCAATCGACAGTCATGAGACTTTTTGTCTTCAACCTCAAATCCTTGGGGTTTCTTTATTTACACTTTCTCTTCGATGACATCGTTTAGGAAAGCTATCTTCACGTCCATCTAGTGCAGCTTCCACTTCATCTTAGCTGGAAGATCTAGGATGGTCCTGATCGAAGTGTATCTGGCTATAGGAGAAAATTTCTCTTCATAGTCAATGCCTTCCTTCTAGGAAAATCCACGAGCGACAAATCTTGCTTTATACTTATCAATACTTCCATTAGTAGAATGTTTTATTTTGAAGAGCCATCTGTAGGATACCCCATATTTATTCTTTGATATGGGAACTATTTCCCATACTTCATTCTTCACTATGGATTGGTATTCCTCTGTCATGGCATCTTCCCATTCCTTCTTTTGAATGGCTTCTTCAAAGCAGGTAGGTTCTTCATCTAGTAGATTACACATCAAAGTCGTGTAAATGGAGAATGGCTTTGGTATTTTCACCTGTCTCGTGGTTCCTTCTGGAGCACCATACTTATCTCCATCTTGAATGAGCTCTCTTTCCCAAGAAGGCTTTCTTTTATGGGAGAATTTCGTTTGAGGAGTTTCTTGAACTTCTGATATATCGTGGTTTTCAGGAGTCTCCTCATCCGGGAAAGTTACGACTTCCCTCTCTAGTTCTGCAGCTCTGGGAAATTCCCTCATGGATTCTGCAATCCTAGGAATTACTGGTTCCTCTACGTATACTTCTTTAAGCTGGCATCTTATTGATTTCTTAGGTGTTGCTTATTCATCAACGATCACGTCCCTGCTTATCTCAATGTGGTGATGACATAATATGTACATTCTGAAGGCCTTGGAGACCCCACAAATATTCCCTTCTTTCCTGAAGGGTCCAACTTGTTTCTCTTTTCTTTAGGTATATGAATAAGCAATGGATAGCCAAATATTTTTGAGATGGATTACCTATGGCTCCTTTCCAGTGAACATCTCTTCTGGTGTCTTGAGCCCAAGTGAACTATGGGGCAATCGGTTCTGCACATAAACAACTGTCATTACTGCTTCTACCCATAAGCACATAGGAAGATCTTGATCTTCACAGCTTCTAGCATGGTTCTGTTCTTCCGTTCAGCTACACCGTTTTGTTGGGGATCTTGTTCCCAACATCTTTGCATAAGTTCACGAACTCTTTTGAGGTATATTATCCTCCATTATCTGACCTGAGTATCTTAATCTTCCTTACAGAAGGGTTCTCTTATCAAGGCTTTGAATTCCTTGATCTTCCTGAACACTTCAAATATATCTAGGTCTTTTACGAGAATAATCATTAATGAACGATACATAGTATACATACCCATTAATGGAGGATGATNTGTCCCTCTTCGGAAATGGGTTCTTGATGTTCTTCCCTTGTGCACATCCATTGCATATGCCTTCATGGTCACCTTTGAGTTCTGGTAAACCTATGACCGCTTTGCATATGTATGGTAGCACCTTGTAGTTGAAGTGAGCTAATCTTCGATGCCAAAATTCTTCAATGGCATGGGTCATGGCAGCTTCTGAGTGACCCTATAGCTTATTCAAGTCACCTTCTTCTCTTCCAATGATGATTGCTTCATTTATGATCTCTCCTTTAGCACGTTGCCTTCTGCAACCTTCGTTATAGCTTCCTCATGTGACTTGAAGCAAGGTCAACAAAAAAACAAGCAAGAATAATATCCTTCTTGATAATATAAAGTAATAGCACGAACAATCACCACAGTAGCTCCTTTAGAGCTATCATTTATAATTTATCTGAAGCAAAGATTAAAAGTAAGGAATACAATACAAAATGAGGTCAACACTCTCATAGTGTTGGGACCAAGCATTCTTCCATGGAAACCTAGAACTAACACACAAGGTTTCTCCTAGAGGAGATGTTAGTTGTATCAGGCAAAGTATATACCTCTATATGCTCACATGTTATTAGGTATAATACTTTACAACGACTGCTATCTCAATTATAGTAATTAGTTTATCATGTGTACCTTTGAATCTTATTAATCTTGGTTAATCAAACCTGGAGCCTTGTCCTCAAGAATGAATGCTTGCTTTTCTTTTAGGTCTCCTTCACTCAAGTGACGAGTGCTTCCTTCAACCTGTTTGTTGTACTAAGACAATATGCTATCTTGACAGAAGGTTAGGTTAGAGGATAAGCTCTATGATGAACTTTTAATCCTTCTAATAATTTGATCATAGCTTCAACATGCAACACCGATCAAGATAATGTTATGACAAATAGATGTATACCAGAATAATCACACATGGGTTGCATCATTCCACTGAATGTGTTGGATCTTGAGATCCTTCTGGATCTATGGCAAGATATCCCTTCTCCTACAAATACTCTTTAAGGTTTAACCATTAAACATATGTAAGTACATACCTCTGATATCATTTGCAGGTAGTGGCTCCATCTGGTAGCAACGATAATCATTGTCAACTCTTGAGATAACTTCAAGGGTGATTGCAACTGGTTCTACAGCTACAACTACAACTAGTACTGCAACTGCAACTAGTTCTGAGACTGCAACTGCAACTTAAGTTTTTATGAGGAAACCCTAATTTTTCAAACTTCGAGTTTTGAAAATCTAATCTAGGGGATAGCTGCGCTGAGCTGAGGCGAGTTAGCTAGTGCAGTCGGAATTTCGAAAATCCAACTTTTACCCCCTCAAACTTGATCTGCGGATTTCTCGACTAGTGCTTCTAGTTTTTTGGTACTTCTAGTACTCTGGTACTTCTGGTACTCTGGTTTTTTGGTACTTTATGAAACTAGGGTTTCACTTTCCATGAGATTTAGCCATTGAAAAGGTGCGCTCTAAGTGCCAAAATGATCCTTGGGGGAGGGCACAACTTTCTAGGTGGTTTTGGAGCTGAAAAGCTTCACTTTTGCAAAACCCTAATTTTTAGGTACGGTAACAATGATGTTTTTCCTTTTGCGAAATATGCTTCCTTCAGGTTGGCTCTGATACCATGTTGATGTTTATGCCATTATTATAGTTCTTTGCATTTCAATAGATAAGAGAAACATAAGAACAAGAACACTGAGAAATACACATTCACAAGAGACACAACATTTATCCTAGGAAACCCTCTAGGGGAAGAAAACCCAACAAAAACATCCTTATCATAAATTGCCAATACAATGTTCAAGAGATAACTCAAACCAATACAGATAGTCCTCCCCAAAAGATGCGCCACTCTCCTTCTCCTCTCTCCAACTGGTAATTGCAGCTTTCCTCTTAAGAAAATGAGCAAGTGAGTTGTGTTCAAATGAGGTGCTAGCCTCCTTTATTTATACAAGTTTTGGCATGTGTGAAGTGTCTCTTCACTGGCAGGGCCGACTTCTTAATCTGGGTGGGTAAACCCACCTTTATTATATTTCTGGGTCTTCTTATTAACTGTTGGGGTCGACTTCTTATTCTGCTTATTATAATTGTCTGTTGACCAATCTGCAAAAGGGGATTTGGTCCTAATACAATTACCGACATGATTAATCCACAATTGGGATTAATCCTATAAATAAAATAACAATAATAAGAAGAATACTCTTCGCAGTTACATTATTTCAACAATTATATTGTTTATAAGAAATATGTTTGAAAGAATTCTATATTCATATTATTTCATATGGTTACCACTATGTAAAGTAGTGTGGTAGTATGTTATTTACAATATATTTTCACACACACACACACACACACACACATATGTAAACATGTATAAAACTACCGTAAATTGGTTGTTGTTATGTCAACCAAAAGAACAATAGTCCCATTATGTGTTTCATCAAATATAAAAAGGCACATGATATAGTGCAGGTCTTGTGACAAAGTTTTCTTACACCTTTATTACCATTAATAGTTCAAGTTTACAATTGATTCCCTCAAATACCAGGACTCCCCATCTAAACAGAAACAAGAATTTAATGGTCTACATAAGACTGTCCATGAGTTCTCCTAAGAAATGGTGAAAGAAGATGTAACCCAAATACCTTTTATGAATAGGCATACTGTCTCGCCAATTATATGGGGTGCCTCCCAAACCTGCAACAAACAAACAAATGGTATTTAGTAATTTATCAAGGGTACGAAATTTCCAAAACTGCAACAAAGTAAATGATTTAAATTACTTAACTTGGGTTTCGATGCTAAGAGATGCATCCTCACCATCTTACAGAACCACCCATTCAATATAGAGGAAGGAAGTGGGTGCATTGTTCACCTGATGGGTTCCCTTGCAAGACAAAGGGGACCCATCATCAATGCTTATACTTGATAGATATTAACACATTTTACAAGAAGAAGTATAAATAAAGTCTTTCATTTGAAAACAAAATCATGATAACCTGTAGAAACTAAATTGATAAAGAGAAAGATGTAATAAAGTAAAATGGATACCCACTTAACGAATCTTCGATAACTAGAGAATATTTCTTGAAGGAGGATTTAAAATATCTATGGATGGCCAAGTACTATGGGTTAATCACATTAAACAAAGTCCCTTTAATATGTAGGCAGGCCAAGGAATCTTAGCAAAACTGTATAAGTATTTTCCTAAAAGAGTTTACAATAGGACACTGTATTGTAACGAATTCATTACAATAGGACACTGTATTGTAACGAATTCATCAAACAGACAACGATTATTCGATACTCGACGAACTAAAACTGAGTTAAACAGTACACGTAAGATTAACAAGAAGTTAAAGTGGGCTATGACTCCATGTGATTATGTTCGTTTGTGCATGGAACGGTTTAAAAACACTACGGGCTCAAACCCATAACAAACTAGGTATACAATGCATGCAAGTTAAAAGTCGGTTGTGGAAAAATGAAAGGAGGGCATGAGACTAATAGTTAAGATTGAATTAAACAACGCCATTTACACAGTGAATTATCACTTATACAGTGGGTTGCCAGACCATAACGTTTATACAATAAGTCTCCCTTAAAGGAAAACGAAGTTACACCGCTGTGAAATCCCAAAACCAAACCAAAACATTACAAAGAGTTTAGGGATTTTCATCAACAAGAGAATTGAGAAGTAATCGGGGTTTATAGTCTGGAAGATCGGGAAATTTTACAGAGGTATGACATAATGAGAGTAAGGTTTGGACTATGTAAAGGACCTCTAGAAAAACATGGTAGACATTTAATATATGAAATAGAGTGTCGAAATAATAGATCAGGACTTGGAAACTTACACAACGAGCTTTCAACGCGAAATCGACACAATGGAGAAGGGCTATGGGAATGCATCATATAGATCTCAACCCCTTGGTAAAGTGATTACTTACATTTTGAAATACAACATACATATTTCGACATATCATAGTAAGAAATTACGTATAGATATATATTTATAGAAGTGTATTATACAGAGTTCGAACACAAATAATATTTTTGCACACCATGGAAATTTATTATACATAGATTGACCCAACAAAGTGAGTGCATGGAACACCCATTACACAGAGCTCGACCCAACAAAGTAAGCACATGTCACACCCATGTAAATACGTTATACAAATTTCGAATACAAAGAATAATTTTTCACACGAGGGAAATGTATTATACAGAGCTTGATCCAAAAAAGTAAGCGTATGGCACACCCCTTACACAGATCTCAGCCCAACGAAGTAAAGATGGGTCACACCCATGGAAATATATTATGTAGAACTTGAACCAACAAAGTAAGTGCATGATACACCCATGGAAATTCATTATACAGAGCTCAGCCAACACCGAGATACAATGAAAATAATAGTGGATTATAAATCAAGACACGTGACTACGAACTCATGTAATCATAGAGAGAACCCATAAAAAAAGCAACGTTAAATCATATTTAAAAGAAAGGAAAGTGTTCATCGAGGCATAAGTGCAAAATCCTTTTGAACCAACAAGTATGGAAATTTTATACAAAGGGAAGAAGCTTACCGCATACAGGCCAAGAGGAAGATAGTGACCACCGAGTTGCAAAGGAAACCGACTAAGTGCCTTCACACCCGTCCTAGCAAGATAGCCAAGAATACCATCAAGGGCAGTGGCCTTTCCATGAACACCAAGAATGACTACAATCACTTAACCTTGTTGTCGCGGAGAAAAACATATAGAAAACGAAAAATTGAATGAAAAATGAATGTGAGGGTAGTTACACCGCATGCCTATAATAGTGGAAAAGGATGGAGGGTACGCCACCCTATCTCTGCCATGTAAATATAGATGAGGTGGAAATCCCGTAGTGTCTTCCCCTGTAAAAACGTCAGGCCTAGAAAAAAAGGCGACCTACCACCATTGAAGGCTATGACCAACCTAATTCCAAGGCTCGGTTTCGACCGTCCGATGACTGGATATTTAATTCTTATCGAATTGCTCATAGGCCAGGAGTTATGGTGGATGAAAAAATGAGTATACATAATAGGGTTCCAACCTTACGCCTAGGTTTAATTCAACATGTCAAAACTCTTTGGAACCTCACCAAACTCCTAGCGCGAAGGTTAGGACATGGTGGTTAGAACCTAGTCCTTTCTCCTTGTGCGCTAGTGTTGAAGGGTGGGCTACTAAATCTTAGTTAGAATATGGGTTTAGATCTTTGTATTTTTACAAGTACCTTATGATATGTTAATAAAATAGCTATGAATTATATGAGTTATATTATGTAAGTGCCTTGTATATGTTTAATAAAATAGCTAGGACTTATATGAGTTATATTATATAAGTGCCTTGTGTAATGTTCACAAAATAGTTGGGCCTATATGAATTGCATTTTTATAAGTGCATTTTGTTATGATTAGTAATATAAGTAGGGCATATATGAGTTGCAGTTTATGAGTGCCTTGTGTTATGTTAATGGGTAGCTAGGACTTACATGAGTGGTTTGCACTTGTTAGGCCTAGGCTATGGACCTTGATAGTTCTAGTCATTGTTTTATTAACAAATACTTTAATAATGTTAGTAGTAAAGCCAATGACAAAAAGTGGTATGGATTTTAAGATCCCTTGTACACCTCAGTTTAGACGATAGTGTTCCCTAAAAAAAAATTATTTTGTGAAACTTGGGGTACATTACACAATGAAATCTCATATCTCATTCTATGTGTGCCTCCTCCTCTCAGTCTGGATGCATTTTATAATATTGAGTTTGCCCTAAATACAAAACTCTAGATCTCCAAAGTGATCAATGGATAAGATTAGATCCCACTTTTAATTTATGATTTAATGGCTAGGATTTAATCTAACTCACTAATTCCAAATACTTAGGAATTTCAATTAAATTAAACTCCATTAATTATAAATTCACATTCACTTTAATAATCACTTTATTAAATTGAATCTCTTATGTCCTAAGAGGCATTAAGGATGAATTCCACATGATAGACACAAAATCGACGTGGAAGTACCTATCCGATGCTACCAACAACAACTACTACATTGATGCAGTAATAATTGATACAAAATGAAGCTTATCTCTCTCTCTCTCTCTCTCTCTCTCTCTCTCTCTCTATATATATATATATATATAATGTGCAATAGCATGTATTATTTAATTTTGACGCTCTAGTACTTATTTTAGATATTGACAACATTAATATGCTTATATTTTTAATACACATAAGTATGCCAATATTTTTGGATCCCCGGTGCATATTTTATATAATAAAAACACTAATGCATATTAGATATGCAATAGAAGTAGTGCATATATTACCCTATGCATTGCAATGTCTTGCAACGGTTGTCATAATAGTAATGGGAGTGGTAACGATATTGTTAGAGAAACAATTATTTTGTTTTCATTAAATGCATTGGTGCACTTTTGTTATAGGAAAATACTTTAGTATGCAATACTCATTACAATTCATTGGTACATAAATATTTATGAACCACATCATTCTGTTCAAATGACTACAATGGACATATATATTTTAGTGTTGAATTTTTTCATATTGCGAGTATGAAAATACAAGGTTTTTCACAATACCTCAATTAATCATGAAAAAATCAAATATTTTTTATAATAAGAATGAATTTATATTTAATTATTGTGTTTGGGTATAATCATTGCATTAATGTGTTGTATCATTTAAAAAATATAAGTTAGTATTATTCATTATAACAATGTAAATAATCCATATATCTAATTAGCAATGTGACATTTTATAACACTAGATAATCCAATAGAATAAGAAATTCATTTTATTTATATGAATAGAAGAGACTTTTTTTCATACAAAATGAGACAACACAAAGGTAAAAAATAATAGAAATGTTAATAAATAAATGTTAGAAGTCAAATGTTGTCCTTTGGTTAGGACAATATGTACACTTTAAAAAAATTGTCGATTTTTCATAAATAAACATTGTACAATATACAAATTGTAACATTCAAGTTTATTGATCATTATTCATATTTAAAACTATTATCATTGCTCGAGTTGCTTGGAAGCATCATTTATTCATCGCTTATAGAAGATATTGTACTTGGTTTATTTGAAATATTTTGTGGATTAGCTTGATTTTGACATTTTGCCTCTTCATGTTTCATCTACAAATAAAAATAAATTGTACTGAGTATATCTACAATTGTAGTATAATATATGTTAGACATCAAATTTCCACACGTAGGTACTTCTCCCTAAGTGTCCCAAGTGTTTTAAAAGTGTCATATGCACCTTGTTAAGTGCCACATACACCTCGACACCCTGAAATAACATATGTCACAATCCCTAGCCAATGTGGAGGAGAAATATATTATATGAAGGTCAAAATACCATGTGCACATGAATTAAGTATTAATATTCATGAAAATGAAATTAATTTGGTGTGAGAATCCACCTCACATTTGGTTTCCTATTTATAAGGGGAGGTTGAGGATATCATGGATGGATGAAATATTTCCTCCTTAAAATCCTTGAAAGATATTTCCTCCCTAAAATCCTTAAGAGATATTTTCTCCCTAAATATATTGGAGATCCCATTTTAGTGAATCTAATGAGTGATCCTCTCCATGGTAGTTAAGCATTTAAATCCTATATAATGAGGGATTTCCATGGATAAGGGAGGAATATTTGAGGTATCAAACTTATTATCTTGGGATAAATTTTTTGGATATCAAACCTATGATCTTCAAAGCATCGTGTAAGGGTTGGACGAGGAGGACTTGTAGAGGTTGCTACAACTGCATATGCAGATTGTAAGTGTATTTTTAATGTTCTCATTAATATATGCTTGGCCTATTTCCTTCTAGTTTATGTATATTTACATATACTTATATACTTTGGATGAATTTGGTTTAAACTAATCTTGGTAGAGTAGGATGTCTTTGTTGTTCTTTGTTGTATGTTGTATTGCATGTATCGTGTCATGCTAAGGAGATTGGAGACCAAGTTTAGATTGGATTAAGTGAGGACAAGCTTCAAAACAAGGTGCATCATACCTTATCCCTCTCTTTATTTTGATTAGCTTAATCATATTTAAAGGGATGTTAGTGTCCATTTGCATCTTTCTGTCTTGATATCAGTGGTCTAGAATCTGAGGGAAGATCTACCTCTCCACAGGGGGATTTTCCTATAACAGAATTTGGCTACTCCATTGGGGAACATACATTGATTTGACATTCCTGGATCATCTCTACCTTTTTCCCACTTTTATATAATTTTTATTGCTTTTTCCTGATATATTTCCTTTCTCCCCTCTTCATTGACCTTTTCACAAAATTCTAGCAATTATGGGTGATATTTTCTGATTTGTAAGCCTTTGTTTTGAGTTTTTGGGAAGGGTAACTCACCCTTGGAGTGTATATCAAAGCATTGATCTGTAATCAGCGTTTCCCTGCAGTGTATATCAGAGTGCTACAATGCTATGTATGCTTGAAAATAGGAGCATTGATCTCCTTTTTTGGTGATTTATGCCCTTTTCTGCTCAGTTCTTCCTAGTCTATCTTGCAAAGATTCTTGCCCAGAGTCTATACTTTGGATTGTGTCTTTGTTTGGGTTGATTTGGTTTTGAATAAGCTCGTTATTTCTTTTGGTGTATCTTTGAAAAAAAAAAAAAAAAACTTTCTTTAGATTGGGGGCATCCTTTCCTTTGAAGTAGCGAAAATGCATGGCTTTTGGAATTTTTTGACCAAGAATTGTGTATTGGTGTACAATCTCTTTGGCTCATTTCTTGAGGATATTGATATCAATAAGTTTAATAAAATTTTGGGACATTGTGCATATGGGAATGATAAAAATTTTCTCCTTCTCGTAATATAGCTTTCATCGAAGTGAAATATTTGAATCTTCATTTCTTTGGATAAGTTTAGAGTCTATCAAAAGATCATTTAGTTCATGCCATTTTCCTCTTGAGTAACAACTGCTTAATAAAATTTACGCTTTAATTAAAATCTACCTAGAAATTTTTATTTTTAAGGCTCTTTGCAACCTACATTATATTAGTTGTAGGGATTTGGAATAGGTGTGAAAGATAACTTTCCAAATATGTAAACAAACATAGAATCTTGAGTTAGGAAGAACTAAAATCCATTTACTACATTTTGTCTTGGGAATCCCTTCTCACCCTATGAGGGCCTTCTCAAGTTGATTTTGGGTACAGTTACCCTACCCTTGAGCATATATTAGAATGTCGATTATTTCCCCAGGCATCATTGTTGTATTTGGTAACCTTAGTGGCCTTTGTATTTAGGGTTAATACATGAGGTGACAGTGAATGGGAAAGTCTTCATTGTACCAAGAACCGACATTGGCCAAACTCACTTGGACTCCTTGGAGGGTAAATCGACATTTATTATGTGGAATCTTGCACCAAGGCATAAGTATATTATGTAGGTCATCAACGTAATGTTTAAACCCACTCTATATCAACCCCTTCTTACATTTTTCTCGCAACGTTGGATTTCATGACCAACTAGTGTGTTCACTGGGAGAAAGTTTTTTTTTTTTTTTGCTTCCTAGATTTTTTGTGTGTGTTGTTTGTTTTCCCTAACAGAATCTAGGTTGGATATTTGTTTAATAGCGTCAGTTCCTGGAACGAGTAATGAAGAAACCCCTTCTTTGGGGGAACCTTTTGTTTTTCCTCCTTATGGAAACATTGGTCCTCCTTACATCGCTACTTTGAGCCTTCTAGGTTTCATAATTGGATTATCGGTATGTTTTTTTTCCACTTCGATAATCCCGAATGAAACAATTGCTTCGGTTGTAAGCACTTCCCCCCAAGAACATCAAACTCATGTTGATCCTTCACCTTCTTCACCAGTAAGATATTCTTCTCCTTCTTCACTTGCAAGGTCTTCTTCTATTTCATCTTCTTTGCAGAGCAAAAGATCTTAAACTAGTAACGAGGTGGATAAGAAGAACAAGAAAATGAATATTAAGAAGAAGAAAAATAAGAAAGGGTCCAAACTTCCAACCACTGCCAGGCATATTGGAAAAGAACCAGTTACTAATAATCATGCTAGGAGTGTTGATGATGCCAAGATCACCCAAACAACCCGTAAGCCCAAGTACCCTTACAGGATTTGTAAGGGTAGCCATATTCTTAAGGATTTCCTTGGTCTATCCAAGGTTATAGAAGCATGGTATAGAGGCCCTCATCAACTCATATCATCAACCTCTGAACAACATGTTGTTGAACTCCCATCAACTAGTTAGGATACCATTGGGAAGAAGAAAAATAGAGTCAAGATCCCATGTAGGTTATGCGGAGGAAGTAATAAAACTCACCTTTTCCCTCGTATAGACGAAGCCTCAAAATTACTGGAAGACATGACTATTTCCCAGCCTCAACTTACGACTTCTTTCTGCAAGATTACTCTCAACCCACCTATAGTTGATGGAATGATCAATATGGTCCCCTCGTCAGTCAGTCTATTTGATTATTTATTCAATATGGTCACATCCTTAGTTGAACCATTTGATAGAGTGGTCAATATAATCCCATATTAGGTCGACCCCATTGTCCTGTTAGAGAGTGAAACCAAAGCATTCGATTTGTTTCCATCCATCGACCCCATTATCCTCTTGGAGAATGCAACCAAAGTGGTCGATCTGGTTCCACCATCCATTGATCCCACTCCTCCCTTGAAGAGTGCAACCAAAGTGGTCAATCTAGTTTTGTCATCAATCAACCCCACTCTTCATCTAAAGAGTGTAACCAAAGTGGTCAATACGGTTCCATCGTCGATCGATCCCACTTCTCTCTTGAAGAGTGAAACCAAAGTGGTCAATCTGGTTCGATCGTTGGTCGATCACACTCCTCCCTTGAAGAGTGAAGCCAAAGTGGTTGATCTAGTTCCACCATAGGTCGATCCTAAACATAGTTACCAACTTAACGAGAACTC
Organism: Picea sitchensis; assembly: GCA_010110895.2. Taxonomy (NCBI): domain Eukaryota; kingdom Viridiplantae; phylum Streptophyta; class Pinopsida; order Pinales; family Pinaceae; genus Picea; species Picea sitchensis. Next base: position 203,409 of record SNQJ01S0000794.1, on the reverse strand, counting down.
TACAGAGTTCTCGTTTTTTGGGGGGTCAAGTTTTTTACCCTGTTTTTAAAAATGGTGCTACCGGTAGCAACCCCCCTCCCTTTTTAGGTGGTTTTTTGATATTTTAAATTTTTCGATCCACAATGTTTCCACATTATTTTTTTAAATGCTTGCTTTTCATGTATTTTCAATTTTTTTCTAATTTTTTTAATTTTTAATTTTTATTCAATGATGCTTTTAGTAATTTTTCCATGCTCCTTTCAATCTTATAAATATTTTTTTTCCATTTATTTTTTGAAATTAAGTTTTTTCATGTAATTTTGTCTCCTTAATTGATTTATTGTTCCATACTTTTAAAATGTAGTAAAAAACATCATTTTTAAGATATTGTTCATCGTTACTTCAATACATAGAAAATAATTGTACTAAAATAACACTATTTTTGAATATTTAGAA